>CM071571.1:11584315-11701020 GCA_036426205.1 Ascaphus truei
GCTGGGCTCCCCCTGTCACATACCCCCGGGGCTGGGCTCCCCCTGTCACATACCCCCGGGGCTGGGCTCCCCCTGTCACATACCCCCGGGGCTGGGCTCCCCCTGTCACATACCCACGGGGCTGGGCTCCCCCTGCCACCCTCCGGGGCTCCACCATGTTACCCCCCCTCACCTGTGTTCCCACCACCACGATCTGCGGCAGCTGCATAACATCCGCTCCCACCGTGTTGAAGACATCCTGCAGCTTGTTGATGACGGGGATGAGCGCCTCCATGGCTCGGGTCTGCTCCCCTCTGCCGCCGGTAACACCGCTATGCGACCATTCACCTGGCCCAGAAGTCTGTGCGGCACTGCGCTCTGCCGGGAGAAGGCGAGGCCGGCGCGGAAAGCAAACTGCGCATGTGCAGAGCACGCCGGGAAGTGTAGTCCAAACAGGCATACACAACGCAGTAACACTCTGCGGCCATCTTTGGTTTGGGCAACAATGCTACCAACCTCCCTGCTGCTGGTGTATCTATGCTGAAAGGTCATTCTCTTGTTATTCTCTAGTTAGCAGTGGCATCCTTATTGGAAATAGTCAGATAAAAGAGCTACAAATGTCAGAGAAATCTATATTTTTACGCTCCAGCTGTAATATGTGGACATATTAGCTCTGTGTGACAATAAAGTATATATTCCCCATGTTCTTTCTTTTCTGTGATCGGTATCTGCCACTTGTTTCACAGCCTTCCTGTCTCCAGCGTGAGGGGTGCAGATACATGCGTTTTCGGGTTCACCTTGCCCATAGCAAACATGGCGGCCCAGGGCTTCAGGCATCCCGACGTATGTAGTACGTGACTGCAGGTGGCAGGAAGGTCATGTTGTTGGACAGGTCCCTGTAACACAGTGTGACATTGGGAGGTCCCTTAATGCTTCTCCCGCAGAGGCTGCTGGGAAATTACATTGAAACTGGCACCTGGGTGTTGCTGTGGGAGATTATACTGTATTTCCCCTCCAATTTTGAAGCACATATTTATTAAAATGTTTTACCAGGAAGTAATACACTGATAGTTCCCTCTCCTATAATGTATAGGATTGGACACATAGCTCCTGTACAGCTTTATTGGTGTATTTCAGTGGTGCGCAAAGTGGGGGGTACGAGACTCGCTGCGGGGAGCGCCGGGTTTACAGAGGACCCCACCCGCTCCCCAAATATATTTAAATTAATGCCGGGGGAGCTGCAGGACCCTCTGTAAACTAATACCTTGTTTCAGACGCTCCTGGTCACGCATCAAATGACGCCGCGGGGTCATGTGACACCAGGACATCTGAAGCAAGGTAAGGCTGGGTTTAGTATTTCAGATGGAACGGAGGGGAAGCGCGCACACGTTGCGCGTTCACATCTATGTCCCTCTTTGAGGATGTCTATAGATGGCGCTAGCGCGCACGTCAGACGGAGCTGGCAAAGGCGCGAAATTGAAGAAGACAGAGCCAAGAGATTTTTTTTGCGCGATGGCATGATCACATGACCGGTCTTCTCCAATCAAAGTGAAGTTACATTTTCATAGTGACGCCATTTTTCTTTTTTGGATGCCGGTGGTAAGCACACACAACACAAACACACAACATACACAAAAAATTAAAGTTAGTTACTTTCCAGCCAGGGGGGAATACCACAGTGCTTCAGATGCTGCATTTGAAAAAATGCCTGTGGATCGGGATGTGAGGTACAGTAGTGGAAGTGACGTGCGCGCCGGAATGTCATTGCCACGCCTATTGATACGCCCCCAATTCTCGCCCGCTGCATACCCTGCAAAGCCAAAAAAAAGCTCAGGCTTCAGCAAGAGCATTGCAGCGTGTGTGCGCCACCCCTCTGTTCCGCTCCGTCTGGCTGACTATAGCCGTAGCCTAAGCAGGGGGGCGCGGGGAGTGGGGGACAGGCGGCAGAGGGGAGCAGGGGGAAAAGATTACGCTCCCTTGCTGTATTTCATGCATTGCTGGTTTAGAATTTAATATTTTTGCACACTGAAAATGAACTCACTGCACTGCATGGTGGGAAAAGAAAATAGAATAAAACCACTTTGTTTTAACGCTATAAACATGTACTTTTTAATAGCAGCAGAATCTTTAACTGTTATTCTGCCAGAGGGTCCTGCAGAATTTTGCCACCTGGCAATGGAAGTTTTAAAAAAAAAATGTCCTCTTAACACCCTGAAATGCTATTAATGTAAAAATACAGGTATACATTTATTTATTTTCAACGAATTGCAAGCTTAACATTTCCAGTGCCCGTAGGAAGGTAACTGGATGTCACAGGCAGAGATGTCAATCTCCAACCTTTTTTAGGTTAAACAACCCCAGAATTAAATTGTGAAATTCTGGGAAAATCCAACCATCTCTACCTCCCATCTCTCATGTCTCCCCCCCCCCCCCCCCCCCCCCCGTGGCAGCCACAGATCCCCTGAAGGGGGTTACTGCAAAGCGAGAAACAGTTGGAGCGTTTTCAAAATTTATTTTCAGGTTGCGACTACCGCGTCACGTGACGTTGCCGTCCAATAAACTAGCAGATTGCAGCCAGCAGACGCGTGCGCAAAAGAATGTGCTTGTGCACATGTTGCTCTGCGATGTCGTTATTATGATGTCACAGATGCGCGTGCCCTGCAGTTCGGCTGTATAATCGCAGCCTTAGGCCTCATCCAGGGTGGAAACAGGCGCGCTGGCGCTCCAGCGCTGCACCCTGCTCAGCCGGGCGATTCCTGGCTGGCTAGGTCCATGCGTCTGTGGGCGCGGCCACGACGTCACGGAGCTGGTTCGCCCTCATTGGGCGAACCGCTCATGTGACGCGCTTGCGAGCAGCAAAATCAATTTTGCTTGCTCGGCAAGCGGCTGAGCGCCGACTAGGCGCACCCGGCCGCTCACGCAACCAACGTGCATTGTCGCAACGTGTCCAGCATGAGCGCCCGCTCAGCACCACCCTGGACGAGGCCTAAGGCATCTAAAATTAGCTACACTTGCTGTTACTGTCAGTGTGACGCAGAGGCGCTTTCAAGCAAGTGAAAACCTCTTAGAGGCATTTTTCTTTTCTCCCGCATATCTATTTTATTTATACATTATATATTATTGATATAAGCCCTGTGCTAAAACATTAATCAGATCTGCCTTTTTGTTTAACACGCAGTACGTACACAATGTCATCAGCCGCTCTGCTTAGAGGAAGGTTCAAGCAGGGAGTGCAGGAGACAGACAGCGGAGTCTTTGTGCTATTTCACCCTGGCAGATGTAGGCACAATCTGGACATCCATCCTGCAGTGCCAAAACACAGATACTCACCCATTAAATGGGGTCATTTTTCAGTTATGCCAAGGCAACGGAAGCATGCTTGAAGGAAGTGTGGGTGCGGAAGGAGATGCTACCCAACCGCCCTCAGGAACTATTTATTATAGAATATTATATAGTGTATATACAGTATAATAGGTGTGTATTATATTATAGCTATAGGCTCTTCAACTAATTCTCCAAAAGGGGCCAGATCAGAGAACATTGGGTTGTGGAAATGTAACAAGCTTATTGAAATTTAATTTTAGATACATTTAGTTACAAATTATATTTTTAAAAAAATTGTACAAGCATTTATAACACCGGTACAATATATATTGACACGGCCTTAACTTGCAAGTGAGTTTCCGTGTGAAAAACTGCACTAAGCTGCTTAAGCAACTAGAATGAAATGAGCAGGAGCCGAGTCTAAGGCCGCCGTTATAGTGAGCGCGACGGCACGTGTGACGCAAACAAAATGCAGGACCGCTATGAGGCCGCCCAACCGCGCAAGTGATGAAGAGCGACGGCGCGGCAGATTTGTGAAAATAAATTATTTTGTCTTTTTGCGCGACAGCCGCGTCACGTGAGCAGTTCAGCCAATGAGGGTGAACCAGCCTCGTGACATCACGGCCACGCCTCCCCATCACCTTGAATCACAGTGCAAGGATCGTGTGCACGCGCCTACTATAAACGCAGCCTTAGGCTGCCGTCCCAATAACAGCCTGTGCGCACGGCGCGGCGTGCACTGTGTGTGTAAGCACCGCTCCTCAATGGGGCTGGGCCCAGTACACACCGTCACGCAGAAGGTGCAGCCGCGCCGTGCTGCAAACTCATCAAATTGAGTTTACTCCTAGCGACGGAGGCGTGAGGGCGAACCAGCCGCGTGATGTAATGGCCACGCCCCCGCAAATCCCCAACCACGCCCCCTCCCGTCGCAAGATTCTCCCTCACAGACCGCAGATAGCGCTGTGCACGCGCCATCTCCCCACCCCCCCGCCGGGCGCGCGTGCCACAGACATTACTGGGACCGCAGCCTTAAGCTTATCCACGCGCGGCATTCAGCGAGCCCTGTAATAGTGTATAATAAGTATACAATAAATATATACAGCTCATTGTACTGCAAACAGTCTCTATATGTAATGTCTCTTAACAGCTGCGTTAGAAATATTATTTTGGATCTTCAGTGGAACAAAGTGATTGCAGTGTGATGGTACGGAGGTACTCGGCACCACTGCTTTTTGTTTACAAACCTGCAGATTCATAGAGCTATTCATTTTCTGGGTGTGTAGTATCTATATTGTATCATTCTTTCCACAGTAAGATCCTAAAAGCTAATTATCAATATTTAAATGTGTAGAATTTCCTCAAATTAGGCGAAGAACTGGCAATTATTGCACTTAAAAATAAATGTTGCACTTTTGTCCCTTATAAAAATGTCTCAAAATAGTCTTGGAGGTTTGAACAACTCTTCCTTAGTCTACGCTCGCCAATCCCACTTCTAATCAACAGGTCCAAGAATACAGGTTGTGAATAAGCTATTGAGAGATGTCTTCCCCCAGGAGAGGGCCAGCGATGAGCTTGGCTGTAGCAATAGGTTTGGGTGGGATAGATATAGATATAAAAAAAGGTCTGCAGCACTCTCTGGTAAGTATCCAAAGTAAAAAAAGGTTTATTGCGTCAAGGAGGTTGACAAAGGACCGGGAGGTCGGAAACGTTGCTCCATTTTTCCTGTACTTCACCCCTGGTGTTAATTTGATGCAGTAAACCTTTTTTTACATTGGATACTTACCAGAGAGTGCTGCAGACATTTTTTCCTGTTTATCTATCGTTGTCGCTGGAAGGTGATCCCGGCTACATTGCTCCTAAAAGATAAGTTATTTGTCCTACTCTTGCCCAATTAGAGTGCCCTGAAAGCAAATGTAAGAGTGAGAGTGTGAGTGTATATATATATATATATTTTTTTAAATATTTTTTTTCTACTCTATTTCACTATATTTATTAGGACACTTCTGTTTTTTAACCAGTGTTAACTGCACTGTAGCTCAAGGGGGCTCAGCTCCAGTCCTCAAGCCCCCCTCAACAGGTCAGTTTTTCAGGATATCCCAGCTTCAGCACAGGTGGCTCAATGAGAGGCTCAGTCTCCGACTGAGCCACCTGTGCTGAAGCTGGGATATTCTGAAAACCTGACCTGTTTGGGGGGGCTTGAGGACTGGAGATGAGCACCCATGCTGTAGCTCACAAATAGAGCTCCTAAATTTGAACCCCATAGGCACCGCATACACATCACGCATCCCCTGCTATTGGATATAATATTGTTTTGTATCCTCTTCTCTCTGCAGTGGAAGAAATACAAAAAAAGACACAGTATAACATGGGTAGTGTACGACCTGCTGATTGGGTCGGACCATGGCAGCGTTGCAGGCTTGAAATGTTTTGGCCAAAAGGATTTAATTAAAAGACCATTGTTTAGGAGGGGAAAAAAAAAACATATGGTAGTAAATCCTTTGTTTATTGTCATAAAAATAATCGGTATGAGAGAGGAACATCATTATATTGGCAAGAATTAATTTTAATTTAGTGTGTGTGTGTATGTATACACACACACACACACACACACACACACACACACATTTGAATGTTAAATCACTCTGTGTTTCGCAACCAGGATACCATGATAAAAATGTTGCATTTCATGTAAAATTGAAGTAAACCTGAATTTTACAATTACCAACAGTAATTATAACAGTAATTTTTGGTGTAAAATTGATATTGTAATTAAATATTTATTTTCCCTTTCTACCCAGTTTTATTAGAACTTAAGTGTGTCAATTGATAAAAAAATTTGGGGTAACCCAGACATTGGATTGAAAAACTCAGGGATAACGGTTTGCGATATAAATGGAGGTAAGGACTTTCACTTTCTATGGCCTCTCCGATCCCGCCAACTTTACTGTATTGCTGAAAGTGCAAAATATGCCAAATAAACGGTCAAACTCGTTCAACGTAAATCTTACAAGAGTTCTGCAGACATTTCCGGGACCGGAGTTCGTAGACATTCACACATATTTACAAATATAAAAAATGTGTACTCCAGCAGCAGACGTCACTTTGTCTTATATAGAGTAAAACGATACACTCTACCATTGCTACAAGTTCATTTAGCGCCTTTCTTTTCCTTCTCTATTCACACATATTTACTCAGTACCAATAGGGCTATTAAACCCCGAGATGTTGCAGTTATGCAACATATTGCGTGTTCGTGTATGATCCAACTTAAATTGGTTAAACTTCACAAAGCTGCACAGCTGGGTGTCCATGGTCTCTCCGAGATGGGAGAGGGCAGTTCTTCACATTTGATCTTGAAACAGGTGTGTGTGTGTGTGTGTGTGTGTTAGGCTACGTTTATAGTTCAGGCGCGCGTTACACCATGTGCTCCGTCGCCCGAGCGATCCGTATATGGCGATGGGGAGGCGTGGCCGTGACATCACGAGGCTGGTTTGCCCTCATTGGCTGAACCACTCATGTGACGCGGCCGTCGTGCGAAAAACCAAAATAATTTGTCTCTTCAAATCTGCCGCACCATCGCGCTTCCTCGCATGCGCACTATGGCCGGCTCGATAGAGCTACTGCATTTTGTTCGCACCGCGCACTACAATCGCATCCTTAGAGGCCCTGCCTGGTCATGTTACATTGTATAACATCAGGATTGTAATATCTATACTATGTTCAAATAAGTCTTTTATATATTTTTTTCCCATTATCCCCGTCTTTTCTCTTTATTTATTTTTTACAGAAAAGGTCATAAAACAGTTGTTCATTCACCAGCTTTGGAAATTTTATTCGTCTCAACAGTGAAACGATACTTTTGACCACTACAATGCTGAACTGATTTTATAATGATTTTATTTTACAGGATTCAAACTTGCAGCTATTTAACAGCAATTAAAGTGCTCCATTCATATGATGCAGTCAACATTCGTCCAATCCTCATTACCAAATATACATATGTTACACCAAATATATACAGTATCTGCAAATAGGCAACATTCATGATTTTAAAATGGGTCAACAACAAAAATTACCACTTTCTTTTTTTTTCCCATCACAAAACCCAGAACACACAAGTAACGTTTTAAACTGCGACAGTTTTCATAATGCACAATCAGTGTGTGCCGGGGTAAATGTCTCTGGAAAATCAGCCATTCAAAAAACACATTTTCCTTTTCGCAAAATGTACCTTTGTTTAGATACGGCGCATGGCTCTTCTCAAAGGGACATTGAGAGCTTGAAGACATTTTTTCTCTCCTCTCTGTCAAATAAACATAGTATTTTGTACAATGATGCTGGATACTGTATGACCAATGTTAATATAAACAGCGCCCTGAAGAATCATGCAGTCCCTTGATTTAAAAAAAATATATGGATGTGTGTGCTGAACACACCTGTGCACTTTCACTACTCCCAAAAACTCAGGTAATCCCTGGAGAACACAGAATACACGTATTAATGTTCTGCAGGGGACTGCCATGCCTGAAATGCTCATTTTAGCTGGAGAGAGGTGCCTGCTGTTCTTTATCTTACAGTAATAACCAATATTGGACAGGACTCTATTCACACAGTAGAGATTTTTCTGTTCTTCAAAGGTCTCCTCAGGGAACTCCAGCAGACCAGATTTTAGGGATAACCAACGAATTACCAAGTATGGGTACGTAGTCATCTGATATATGTCAAAGCGTGGGTGGTTGGTTCTTCCAAAACTTGGCCTGGTTAGGGTTTCTTAGGGAGACCAGTGAGGGAACCCTGGTATTTTGGGACTGCTTTGGGAGCCAGCAGGGATAATTCTTTGAGAAACCCTGATGATATGTTTTTGGGTTTCTATCGTCCAAGAAGACAGCACTTTAGCCGATTGGAAAAGTGTAGGTTATATTCAGTATTTCTTCTACAACAAAACTTCAAGTTGTTGCACCAAACTACAAAAGAATCAAACAGCTTCATTTGGCTGGAAACGTACAGTAAGTACATGTGTACGTCCCAGCAATGGCTTTAACATCCTTTTGCAATGCATTGTAGTCCCCTCTGGAAGCAATGGGGTTAACACACTACAAATGTAACCTTCCTCAGGCGCACAATACACTGCACACACAATACACTGCACACACAATACACTGCACACACAATACACTGCACACACAATACACTGGAGTTTTCAAGGTTCTCTTGTAAAGCAGCAGTAACAGAATGGAATGCGGCTTTACAAGGGACGTGCACATAACCAAAAGCAGGTTAGTGAAAGATTGCAGACTAGGAGTGGCCAACTGCAGTCCTCAACGACTACCAACAGGTCAGGTTTTCAGGATATCCTTGCTTTGAATACAGGTGGCTCAATCAGTGGCTCTGTTGAAGACTATGCTGAAGCAGGGATATCCGGAAAACCTGACCTGCTGGTAGCCCGTGAGGAGTGGATTCAATGACTGTCCTGTTGGTGGCTCTTGAGCTCTGGAGTTGGCTAGCCCTGTTGTAGACCTTCAGGGCTTTTTATAGTCGGAAGGTTTGCTGCAAAAGGCATCCAACAGGTGTTTAATAGATATGCTTTTGCATGTTAAACAGGTAAAATACTTCTTCTGTACGCCTCTGTAAACTATAAACATCTGACCCCACAGGAATTAGAACTCCAGGTGTATCTTCTACTGCTCGATGAAAAGCATAATAATACATAGCTACACATTTGTAATTACAGGACGCAGCAGTTTAGGTGTACACCCCATCGAGCAATTGATAACACCGGCCAACCCTAAAAATGGGCATTTAAGGACAGCAAGGAGTTAGCTGTACTTGAGCACACATATTTTGGCATGAGCGCACTGCGCAACGTAGGCGGGGCTGTAAAACGGGTAAAAAAGGAACACTTCAGGGCAGCACATTTAAACGTTCAATCCTATCTCTCACATGTGCATAGTGATCTCATGAATAGGGTTATTTTGTTAAACCCTTTGGCCAAAGCATTATACACCTGCAAAGGGCTTAACAAAATACCCCTTATTCATGAGATCACTATTATATTTTAGCCTAATTGGTAGGCGAGCAGGAATTGTTCTTTTAGTTTTTCTATATGTAAGGCCTATCTTTTTACCTACAGCAAACTTCTGTAGGGAGGAGCGCGGTATTATGTACAGTGTCTCACTAATATTAGGCAATCCTTTTCCTTGCTGCCTACTCCCATAGGGCATTTTAATACAGTGTCAATGAAACGTCATATGGGTAGGTTTATTGGCTCATCTGCGTTACATAACAGTATAGCGCCCCTACCAATTGTCCAATTAGTGCGGTACAATACACCAACACCCCAGTGTCAGTCGGACATCACCCTCCAATGAAAGTAGGTGAATGGTTAAGGCTGACACATATTTCTTTCTACGTTTTTTATATATTCACACACCAGGGATATTTGTGCCCACCACAGTTTACCTCTACACTGCAGTAAGGTTAACTATGATACTTGACTGGCTTGGCGCCAGCTTTTTTTAATTGCACTATCACTCACAAAGTATATTGCTTTTTTACCCCTTTAGTTATGGCTCTCATCTCTCACATTTTTCACTAGTCCATGCGACAATTACATATATTCCATGTAGGCACCTGCAAAATTTGGTTATGCCGTGACATGGCTTGCAGGCTTATAACGCGTTGGCCAACGCGGTTCAACAAAATAACCCTTATTCATGAGCTCACTATTTTATTTTAGCTTTATTGGTAGGAGCGCAGGAATCGTTCTTTTTGTTTATCTATATACATGGCCTATCTTTTTACCAGTAGCAAACTTCTATAGCGAGGAGCGCGGTATTATGTACCACCGTCTCTCTTATATACATACACAACCATTTTTGTCAGTGCCATTCTAAACCTAAAGATCATGGTTCACACACACACACACACACACACACACACACCCACACACACACACACACACACCCACACACACACACACACACACACACACACACACACACACACACACTCTAAGGCCAGAACTCCCAGGACTTAAAAATTACCAGGGTTATAGTAATGACATATAGACTTTTCTGTCCTCAATCTGGGCTTTTCTTGAGATTACAGGAGTTGAGGAGCCAATCCCCATAAATACCCGACTGAGACTCTGACAAATAGTGCGACGGAGAGGCCTGGCAGCTGGGCAACGAACCCCGGCATGCAACGTAGCAGGGCATCGCCGAAACGTACTCTGATACAACGTGAGGAACAAGAGCCGAGATAAATTAATCGACGGCGCGCGCGGCGTGATCACATAGATGCGCTTCTATGAGGCTGTCTGTAGAGCGTGCGAACGCGCACAGGAGCAGAGGCGCCAGCGCTCGTGATCCAGGAGGAAACAGAAAAATCTGTTTTCACGCGCGGGAGCCAGGCGGCGGTGGCCGGGTCACGTGAGCGCTTCACCCAATGAGGGTGAACCCGCTCGGTGACGTCACAGCTGGGCCCCCAAGACACGGCCCCATCTCCTGCTGCAGGCAGCGGGGAAGCCGAGTGAACGCTTGCGCCCTCTCCCAGTGTTCACCATGGCCGCAGTCTTAGGCCTCGGGCATGGTCAGCGCTTATGTGCTGACCCGTGCTGAGACACGCTGCTGTTCGGCAGTGAGCCCCTGCAGCCGCAATGAGAGCGGCTTTAGTAGGGGCTCGCTTACGCTTCCGCAAGCGTGCGTAAGTGTAAGTCTTAGCAAAATTTTAAATTCAAGCGCTCAAGGGAGCGCAGGGCCGGTCATGTGAGCGGTTCGCCCAATGAGGGCGAACCAGCTCCGTGACGTCACAGACCCCCCCGCCCCGCCCCCGGACGGCGCGCGGTCTAAGGCCAGGGAAAGCACCTGCTTTCCTCAGCGCGCCTCCGCCCGGCTCCATTCACCCTGGACGCAGCCTTATAGTGGTCCATGTTAACATGGAATTGAAGCAAAAGGTGAAGCTGAAAGGTCATTTGCTTGTCTTTACCCAGAATCCCTGGCTACAGGGGAGGCATTGCATGCTAAGAGATTATGGGGAAAGGCAGGGTTGCAGACTTGTCTGAGAAATGTGAATGCGCTCACATTTACTGTATTAATCTGAAACAAATTACACGAACACGCGCACAAAAGGGGGGGAGGGGGAAATACAAAGTAACAAAGTAAACAATCCTTGGTATATAAAATCTAGAAGATACAAATGAGACCGGAGATCAACATTAGGCTAGGTCCCCGCTGCAACCGGTGGTGTGGGCGACCGCGTCGTGCGCGCCTCACACCAGCCCCTTACCTTCCCTCTAGCAGTCCCCAGTGCCTCCTCACTTCCTGGCTCGCTGCACACTGGTGTGTCAGCCAGCAGGGGCTACAACAGGATGGTGATCCCGTGCGGTGACGCGTCACATGGTGCGCCAGGGAGCCAATCAGAAAGTCTGATGGGTAGAGAGACAGACGAGAGAGAGAGAGACAGACGAGAGAGAGAGAGACAGACGAGAGAGAGAGAGACAGACGAGAGAGAGAGAGACAGACGAGAGAGAGAGAGACAGACGAGAGAGAGAGACGGGGAGAGGGATGGTGGGGGGGAAAGCAAAGTGGCACGGGGGGAGAGGTAGCGTGGGATACCACTTAAGTGAGTGGTTGATTATTTAAGACTCCATGATAGCCTAACTAATCTACTTCCCACCCACAACTAAAAAAAAGCTCCCTACAGACGGCAGATTGCGGTGCCGTGCACACACAGCCAGGACGCAAGGCGGGCATGCAGGCACGTGCAGTGGGGCCTTTACGTCACGGAGCTGGTTCGCCCTCTTTGGGGCGAACCGCTCACGTGACGCATCAGCGAGCAGCCAAATCAAATTTGGCTGTCTCACCAAGCAGGTAAGCGCTGCGCATGCTCAGGCGCTTGCTCACGCTGGCCACACACATTGCATCAATGTGTTTCATCGCGGGCAGCGTGAGCGCCCTGGCTGAGGCCCTATCCTTATAGATCTGCCAGCTACTGAAATTCTTAATGTGTGAACTGAAGAAAAGCCACACAAGGGGTTAACAGGGGTCGAGAGTGAGGATGGGCCACACACAGGGTTAATAAGCAGCACGAGCAGGAAGGCCGGTCACAGACCAGTGAACAAATAGTACGAGAGGGCGAGTGCGGTTGAGGAACGAAACATTGATATATCATTACAATAAATGTATTGAATTTTCTAAATCCTGCGAGTCCCGGTCATTGTATACCCTATACAAACTAGCAGAAAACACACACACACACACACACACACACCACACACACACACACACACACCCCAACTGTAACAATTCAAAAGATTGGAGAGGGTGCTTCTGCTAACGTTCTAAACCGTACTATGTATTAAGGTCTGGCGCACCAAATGGTACAATAAATGTGTCTTTACTAGCCAACGTTCCGGCTTCCCGATGGAAAAGGTCCATTCTTCAGGGTACACCTACGGCTACGGCCCTGGTCCTCCCTGCTGCATGCGCGCCTGGCGTCCTGGTGGAGCATGCAGAGACTACAGCCGCGATCGGCGGTCTGTAGGGGAGGGGGGCCATGAAGGGGGCACGGCCATGACGGGGCATATCTGCCCTGTCATTGGCTGCGTGCCAACCACGTGACCGCGTCGCTGCATGGGAAAATTCTTGTCTTCCCTGCCAGCGTACCAACGCGTCACAGCGCTTTGCGTGCCAACACACACACAGCCACTGGGGCCTGCCCCATGACGGGCTGTGCTGTGGTGTGTGGCATGCACACCGCAGCACGCGCCACCGTGACCACCGGGGACTTGGCCTTAAGAAGGTCCCTCTGGGGATCGAAACGTTGGAGCCCTAACACGTGGACATGGGAACATTACATTAATTCTGCATATAGGGGCCCAGTACTGGTTTTGGCTGCTCTTTCAGGAACATGCCAATTTTCAACTATTATTTATTTGACATTAAGCAGGGACGGCCAACTGCAGTCCTCAAGGGCCCCCAACAGGTCAGTTTTTAGGGATATCCCTGCTTCAGCACAGATGGCTCAGTCGTTGACTGAGCCACCTGCGCTGAAGCAGAGATATCCTTAAAAACTGACCTGTTGGTGGCCCTTGAGGACTGGAGTTGGCCACTCCTCATATAAAGTATGGGACTGGTTGAAAGATAACATCAATGTGAGCACCTATAGCGTTTAGGAAGAAAATCCTTTAACATAGATTACAAAAAGGTGGATACTTTGCGTTCTTCTGATGATACAAACCTGCAGTGTTGCTGCAAATCATGTTCTTTCTAAAGGCACACTACGTAAAAACACGGACAAGGCAATTAAACATAAGGCTTTATCGCATCAAACATTCATTTTAACATATTCCACCAAAAGTAATATTTACACATGCGATCTCCACAAATACCAGGGAATATTGGACTTTTTAAAACAGAGGGAATTAGGTAACTTTTTTTTTTTTTTTTTTTTTAACTCGGATGTTTTAATTAACAGTTTTGTACACTTAAAATAAAATTAACAGCAAATTTTAATCTAGATTTACTCAAAAAAAAAAAACTTCTTCGTATTTCTGTTCTATTCTGAAGATTTGGCAGCATGTGTAAAAAGTGGAGCCGTGGAAAATATATCCAGGGAGCTGAATTACAACAACTGTTTACATTTCATGTAGTCTGGGATAATATACAATTGCTTTCATAAAGTAGATATGAAAGTCTTGTGTGATTGTGTTTTATAGCGGATTACAGCATAAAAGTGTATGTGCAAAATCAGTATAAATAAATCTATAATGCAGTACCATACATTCTTCTTATAAGGAGCTCAGTGTTGGGACAGAATGGAGGTATACGGTAGCTTTAAATCACTGTGCTTTGCTACCAAAAGGTTTGTGCCTTTAGATCTTGACAACTAGTAAATTGCCAATGAGCAAAAAAACAAAAAAAAAAACAACTCATAATACTATTCTTAATATTCACTATTTTTATTTTGACGTCATATATCGGTTGTGTGATTTGTCAATACAATAATTGTATTGAATGTCTATAAATATAGCATCCTAACCCAACTTACCCATATGCTCCAACTGCACATACAGATTGCTCCAGTTATATACAACGTATATATAGAGGTTTGTGATCTGAATTTCAAAGCGATTGGTAAATTACCTGTGAGTGCTCTTAAAAATGCTACCATGTAGTGCAACAGAAATTCTGTTTTCTTCACCGAAAAAGTACACGATAAATCCCGATCACGAGAATCTTTACATCGCGTTGTCTTCGCTCCGTTCCAAGATCCACATGCACAGAATTTGCTGCTTTGGATCCATTATAATTTGGGTAACTGCACTACTCAACATGGCAGAGGGAATAATAGAACCCCAGGAAATAGCAGATTTGTTTCAATTGGCCTATAGTCCTATAATGAACAATGAACTCACTTAACCTTTGATCTTCAGGCCTCTCTGAGGCCAGATGGTGTTAGGCGAAGTTTGGCGTGTCACTGAAGTCCCCAGATCCTTAATGTCTGCTTACAGTTTAATGTTCTTACTTGCTTCTGATATTGGGTTATCTATTGTCCTTGTGCTTCAGGAATCGGCTGAATCTGGCTGCCCGTCCGAAGTGATCGGAGCGTCATCGGGATCTTCCTGCATCTCCCCGGTCACAGCCAGGTTGATGACCCGAAGCCATTTCTGTTTAAGATCCTCGCTGTCGGCTGCAAAGCTGTGCACGGACTTGGACTGGGACAGTTTAAAGCTGTGCGGTAAATCTGCGCTGCGGGGAGCATCATCAACCAAGTAGCCCAAAAGGGGGATCGTGGCTTGAGCTTTTACATCCTGAAAACACATGAATCAAGACATATCATCATCTGATAAGTCAAGAACTATTATATGCCAAATGTACCCACACCAGCCCTGTGTGTAGCAGATGGGCCAGCAATCCGGATGAGATATATATATATATATATAGGCTGTGCTCAAAGCTGTGACCATGCAGCAAGCTTAAGCCTATAGGGAACCATGTTAAAAATGGTTTTTGAAGCAAAAAGTGGCACTGTGTGCTCATTTGCATGTAATTTCCCAGAATCCCTTGCTGCAGTGGAAGTGCTCTGTGCTGGGTGATAATGGGGAAAGGCGGGTTGCAGACCTGCCTAAGACATGCAGATGAGCATACAGTTGTATTTACATATATATATATATATATATATATATATATATCTCAAAAACAAATAGTCGATACCGTTCTGTGACTAACTAAATGCTTTTATTTGTGCGAGCTTTCAAGATACACTGTTCTCTTCTTTGGGCGATGTTACAATTGATTAAGCCAAGAAATTTACTTTCAAACAGGACGGGCTAGGAATCTTAACTCTGTGGGTAAAGCCTAACCCTCCCCCCAGTGCAGTATGGGATTTATGACTTAAGGTGTTAAATGGTCCCTGAATGTTTTTGTGTTAGTGTGTGTGTGTGTGTGTGTGTGTGTGTGTGTGTGTGTGTGTGTGTGTGTGTGTATGTGTGTGTGTATGTATGTGTATGTATGTATATCTTAAGTTATAGTGCCCACAGTGTATACAGCGCTTTACAAAAGAGTATGTAGAGGGGGAGTGTATAACAATGGTGTTGGTGGGTGTAGAAATGTAAGAGGGTGTTGCATTACTAAAAGTGTGTGTGGGTACTATATGGTCCCTATTGGTTTAAAGGGATAGAACGATATTGTACATTTGTATGTGTAAGAGGCAGGTGTGGGTGCGCGCTCAAACAGCGCAGTATTCATAGACATGGGCCATAGCACTCGTGGGAAGAGATATATTCAAATGAATATCAGGTGCGCAAGAACACAGGGGTTAAAAATTCCTTAGCACTGCAGCCACAATGCTGGTTTTAACACAAAAATCCAAATATCAAAGATACAGATGGCATCCGGCACAATTAGAAATTGTACAATTCAAAAGGAATCCTATTAGGAGTGGGTAAAGGAGACTGTATTAACAAATGGTATAATGGATCTTTATACCTCTACCCAATTCAAACAACAGTGTTAGCCTTATAAAGGGCACCAATATGGATACAGAAACAGATTCGTAGCATACAATGTAACAATGTAGCCAATGAGATCAGGATTAGATCAATGGAAATAACGACATAGTAACAGTGTCTCTGTGCCTGCTGATTGAGGAGTCCCGTAGGGGTAAGTTTGAGGAGTGATCAGTGTCATTGAACTATTCGGTTTCATAAAATAATCTAAAAAGCGGCAAATTGGTTCACAGAGTCTTCCAGTGGTGAGTGATGTCATCTCATTGGGTACAGTCACCAAAAAATGTGGGGAGGGTCTCTTATCTTCCCACCCAATAGTTCCCACTTTTTACATCTTACCAAGTGATATTATAAAGTGAACAAAAGTGACAAAATATGAGGCCAAAACAAACACACTCGACCCTTGTTTTAAGACTGTCTCAAAGGTCTTGCACGTAGAATTCTTCCAAAGGAAACAGGGGAGCGCAGCTTGTAGCCATGAAAGAATAAAAACGTCACAAAGTACAGAGATGAATCAGAAATGGGATATGACCAACTCACAAATGGCTACTCACATGAAGGTAGCAAATAAAGGGCAGTCATCCAACTTAAAGGAGACCCACAGAAACCGGAACCCGGAAGTCCGAGACGCACCGGAAGTGACGCAGATCGCCGGCGTGGATGCGGGTGCATTCAGAGGCAGTAGCAGAGATCCATACGACTCACAGGAAGATCGCGACTCCTGTGTATTCGTGATTTGCTGTTTGATACCATCTTAAGTGCAAGCCTCCATTTTTATTGTGTTATAATATATATCTTTTGCTGTCTACACTATTTGGTCCTTTTTTTCTTCTTTTTTTGGATATTGGTTGCTGGTAGTTGCTGCACCACCCACAGGGACCATCCACCCCTTTAAGTTGGATGACTGCCCTTTATTTGCTACCTTCATGTGAGTAGCCATTTGCGAGTTGGTCATATCCCATTTCTGATTCACTGTAAGACATCTCTGTACTTTGTGATGTTTTTATTCTTTCATGGCTACAAGCTGTGCTCCCCTGTTTCCTTTGAAAGAATATTCATGCTGCTGACAGCTACGAAGCAGAGTCCTTGGACGTGGGAATCACCTGGGATCCGGATAGGTATTTGATATATTACATCCATATCGTGAGGACCGGCTTTGAACTTACATTCCCTACTCTACAGGGCTTATTGCATAGGAGACTGCATTTTGTGTTATACCTCCAATACATCTCTTATATGAGCAATTATAACTTCATATAGGCCTTTTTCTCTACAATTATATGTTGAGGTGCATGTTGTTAGGGGATGTCTTGTTCATTATAGCACAGTTTTCACCGGCCGGTGTTTATAAGGGGTAAGGTGAAATACATTTTCACCTAATACCTTTTGATTGGTTGTCCCATTGTATATATATAATAAGTTATGTGCAGTGCATATTGGGTACATCTAGACAAATTGACTCTTTCTTATATATCTTTAACACCTTGCAGGTAGTCAGCTCAGGTACTTGGGGTTATCCTCAGCTATTTTAAATGTAATTTTGTGTGTATTTTTTGATATTGCTATAATAAATTTCATAATTTTGGATACGCTCTCGTGCTTTTTATGGGCTTCTGTTTGTTTCATGTGTGTGTGTATACATGTGGGTATATATACCTGGGGTGCACCATACATATACAGCACAAGAGCTTCATTTTTCGGGATAACACACCACGCTTTCTGCCAAGGTTTCGACTTTTCATTGTACTGAAGAAAGCTGCAGATAACACTGTTTCCTGAGACTTCTGCAGATTCAATCTAGGGAGGCAAAGACATACAAAAAAATGCTAATTCAGTACGAGAAGGACCTTTAAAGGAGAAGTCCAAGCTGCCGTTTTAAAAATGTTTTTATTTCCCCCCCCCCCTTTAATATGTGCATCAATGCAATCCACACAATAAGTAATTGGCTAAGTTGCCATTCTATCGGCAAAGATTCGGCTCGGGGGTTCACTAAATGGCTGTCAGTGCAGCATAAGAGGACCAAAGATGCAAAGTTCTGTGGGGAAGATCATGTGACCAGGCTGTCACTAGATACAATTGGTGCACTGCAAGAGAGGGGGCAGGGCTCAAAAAGGGGTGTGCCACAGCCGGTTTCAGAAGAGGAAGGGGATGTGACTTTGTAAATGGTACCTATAGAAACCAAAAAATGTGTGTTACATTATAATACATAAAAAATGTAATTCAGAGTTGTTCCATAGTACAGAACTGATTTATAAAAAATAAAAAATGCAGCTTTAAAGGAGCAGTTGTACCCAGTATGTGTATTTTCTACTTTTCTAAAGATTGATCCCATACTGTGCAATAGGTCTATTTCACTATTACTATTATTATTATATTACTATTATTACCCATATCACTGATTTCTTTAAACTGTTTTTTGTTTTTGTTAAATCACTGAAGAATGAGCCCATCACTTAAATTAATACGGCAGCTGAGCCCCCCTCACAGTCACATTAGGTGACCTTAGTATCAGAGAAGATCAAGATAAGACTTTTTTTTTCTGATAAGAGCCTTTGTAATCTGCATGGGAAACAGCTCTGGTGAAGAGAGGAGAGGAGAAAGTGTAAAAACAAACACAGGAGTTCCCATCAGGACGTGATACCGCCGGCTGGGGGACTTGCAAAATAAAAATAGCTAGGAAAAACAAATAAGGTTGATAATCTGTTTCAAAGAACAGCAACATTTCAAAATAGGTCATATTGTAGGGAACTGCAACCACAGCAAAGCTAAGTGATTAAACCAGGAGTGGTCAACTGCAGTCCTCGAGGGCCACCAACAGGTCAGGTTTTAAGGATATCCCTGCTTCAGCACAGGTGGCTCAGTCAAAGGCGGCCCTTGAGGACTGGAGTTGGCCGTTACCGTATTAAACAAAGGCAAATGATAAATTATTACCAATACCAACAAGGAGTTACAGCCGCTTCCGAATGTTTTTTGAAGCCCCTAGCAGGGATGGGTATGGATGGGAATAAACCCTAGCTCCTTTCTAAGTGTTCTTTGGTAACACGTATACAATGTGCTGTTGCATTGGAATCTGTGTCTCTGAACTTGATATCTAAAGAAAGGGGATCCAGATCTATGGAGAGGAATTGGACCAACAATTTGAAGTGGTGTAAAATAAACGAGCCTTGTTGACATGATGATAACATGGTTTTGAAATAGAGGATTGTGGTCCTTGGCAAAGGAATATTAGCACCGTGTAGTCAAAGCCTCGACTGATTACTCATTGCGGCCATGAATTTGGCGACTTACAAAGTTGCCAGGCAGATTTAGGCTGCGGCCCTCCTGCCTGCGTTGCACGCGCGTCTGCGAGGCAGGTGGCGCGTCTGCGAGGCAGGCGGCGCGTGCAGTCGAGTCCCCCGGTCTGCAGAGAGCTGCAGGGGGAAAGACAGGGGGGGGGGGCGTGACGGGGCGTGGCCGTGACATCACCCGGCAGGTTTGCCCTCATTGGCTGAACTGCCGGGGGGTGTGGCCTAGCGCTCCGTCGCGACTCCTGCTCTCAATTTTCTTGAGAGCAGGAGTTTCTCTCGGCGCAGCGCGGCGGCCCCCCTTCGCAGCGGGCCCGGCCACATTTTGGGGCGACTCTTGTCCCTGCAGCGTCCGCCACAGCGGGCGCTGCAGTAGCCAGCGGGGACCTGGCCCGAGTGATCGAATTTCTCTGCTCTGTGATGGACGGATCTGAAAGGCTTTGCGTCTCCTCACCTCCAAGATTCCTCTCTTTTTCTTTTCGTCACCGTCCATACTGCCTCGGAAAATATGGAAGCAGTCTTTGCAAACTTTGTTTACTTTGTTACCGTCGTACTCCAGTGTGGCTTTGTAATCAGAACATTTCCAGCAAACCACCTGGAAGAAATTGGATACGTGTGAAAGTCAGACTCGGGGATTTACTGAATGCATTGAAACGTGTCGCACACACACGACATGAACCACAGCTCAGTTCGGAAGCAAATTGGTTCATTGTTACATTTTATGGTGAGGGCTAACAGCGGCCTTTGGAATCAGTCGTTCACGGTGTAGGAAATCTTCAGGATAACAAGCAGTTTCAGACTTTGTTCTACGCTATGGGTGCGCACATTTACACACACAAATGTACTTTAAACAAAAAAAGGGAATTAGGTTAGTTGCTTTTTATTATTCAGGTGTTTTAGTTAATAGTTTTTTTTACATTAGTACAGTTAAAGAGGCAATCCATGGCGGTGGCGGAAATTTTAGAAAATTGCATTTTTTTTTTAAATATTGGGTTGAAGCAGGGGGACTCTGGAGGTGAACCCTGTTAATTTCAACTCTGGGGACACTTATCTGCGAATTAGGTGCCTGTAGCTGCTCTCCTCGGCTACCACGGTTCACAACATGGTCGCTGTTCAGATGTTTCCCGGCCTGCGGGCCAATAGGAAGCCATGATGTAATCGGTGCGGTTTCCTATTGGCCCATGGGACGCGGGAGCTTCAAACCTGAAAGTTCTGCTTGCTGAGCCAGAGCAGCTACCGGCATCTACTTCGGAGGCAAGTATCTCCAGAAGTAGGGGGTCACAGGAGCTGAAATTAATGGGGGTTATCTGCGGAGAACCCCTGCTACAATTCTATATTGGGGGGGGGGGGGAAAATGACTGTCTTGGATTGCTTCTTTAAAATATAATTAGGCAAAACCGCAAATTTAATTGACATTTACTATAAAAAGTCTGACGAGAACACAAGTTAAGAAGTTGAAACTCACATATCCACATGCGCGGCAGTGGTGCCTCCGCCGTGTGAGGGCGTTGAACTGCTCCTTGCATTTCATACACATGGTCACTTCATTGTCTCGAATCCACCTCGGGGCTCTCTTTCCAAGCTCAGCGCTCTTCAAATAAGACATTTAGACAGACAGCAATAAGCTTCCAACGGCCGGCAGAATAAAGGGGTTCATCGTTCCAGGAAATTACGCCCGTTTAAAAATAATGGCAATTTTTCCAATTTTCCTACTCGAAACGTTGGGGGTCGCTCTGCTAGTGTGGCTGCCTTTCTATGGATTTGTAAGTTGTTATTTTTTTCGAACTAACCCCCCCTCCCCATCTTGTACATACATTGTTATCTGAGGAAACCGTGCTGGAGTCTTTGTCTGCACCTGTGTGTTTGAGAAGTTTTGAGTTCAAGTTTATAATGTTTTTTTACTGATTATCCTAAGCACGCGGATTGCTGCACTCACTATACAAACATTTCTTCCATGTTTAGCGCACACGGCCAGGTCTGACAACGGGCGATTTTATCAGCTCAGGTAATGTCGCACTACACTAGTTTCACAAAGTTGCAAGACTGTTTCTTTTGCATGTATTTGTGTCTGAGAGTCAAATATTTATACAATACAGATAATACAGCATACATAATATATAGTATATTAGTATACAGTAATACTCAGTGAGTAAAGACACTGACTCTGAAAAACAAGACACTGAGTGTGAGGCAGGGGAACCTGGTTCAATTCCGGTGTCAGCTCCTTGTGACCTTGGGCAAGTCACTTTATCTCCCTGTGCCTCAGGCCCAAGAACATCGATTGTAAGCTTGTGGGGCAGGGGCTGTGTCTAACATTCCTATGTGCTGCGGCGCTATCTGAAATTGCGAAGCACGTTGAGTTTCATTGGGAGAAAAGCGCTATATTAAAAAAGTTATGATTATTACTACTATTATTTATATTATTTTGTAATTGTTCCGAATAAGGTCTGGTAAGTGCCTACACGGTATACGGCATACAGAGATTAAAGAGGATGCAGGAGTGTATGCGGGTGGGGTGACAGGTCGACCCAATGAGGAAGGACAGACAATAAGAGAGTGAGGCTTGGGACAAGCAATGGGGATACGTGCAGCATAAAGCTAAAAGGAGATCTTGCCCCAAATACTTACAACCTGAGTGTAGCTGGGATGCTTACACACACATCAGGAGTAAAAAAGTGCATTATTAGAAGTGCATCCAGAGTTTCGTAGCAGAGGCATAAACATTTTAATGAGGCTCTTCATTTAAGCGGTGGATTTTCAGTGGGCTTTGAATGTAGGAAGTGAAGGTCCTGCCACGACATGAGTGAGAGAATGGTCATCAGTAGGGAGAGATTAATTAAAAAAGACGGGTAGGGCTGTAAGAGCCGAGTACGTGTGTAATGGAGATCAGAGGTGAGAGAGATATGGGGGTGCAGAGGACGTAGAGTTAAACTAAGGAGGAGAATGTTGTGATTTAGGTTGTATTATAGTAAGCACGGGCGTGGTGCATGACGTGCGGGCATGCACGGTCTGCGGTAGCGTTTGTGCAATAGGCCAAACGATGACGGGCGCGCGATTAGGAAGCGTTGGCCATGATGTAACGACAGCTGCTCGAAAAGACAAATTTCTTTGTCTTTCCGCCACAGCTTGCGCGCGCAACCGCTCTTGCCGTGTGCGCGTCTCTGCACTAGATACACTGTCATAGGGAGACGGGTATTTCTCATTGACGCGCATGCGCGCTTATAATAATACGGCCTTATACGGAAATGAATAGGAAGCCAGCAGAGAGGGTTCAGGAGGGTTGGAAGCGTACGCGTCTAGAAGAGCAGGAGAGATGATTTGGGCAGCAGCATTTGAATGGACTGTAACAGAGAGCGATGTGAGGCAGGGATGGTGTAGGTAAAAGAATTTACAGTAATCAATGCGGGAGAGAAAACGGACATGCATTAGTGTGTCTGAGTGGAGTGGAAACATAGGAAAGGGGCGTATCTTAAAATGTAAGAAGGAAAAAAGCAGCAAGAGTTAGTAACATGTGAGGGGAGAAGGAAAAGGAGGAGTTGAATAAACCTTGGGCTGGTGCATGCGAGACGGGTGGATAAGTTGTGTGTATGATGTAAATGGAGAAGGCAACATGGACCTGGTTGGCAGGAAAATATGACGATGTCTTAGCCATGTTAGCTTGAGGCGAAAAAAACGGGCCCTCCAGGGGCAGAGATTTATTATTTATTTATTTTGATAAAATATTTTACCAGGAAGAATACATGAGAGTTACCTCTCGTTTTCAAGTATGTCCTGGGCCAGACGTAAAACAAAATAATACATGGTTACAAATACAGTTACATAAATGACAAGGTATACATTATATACAAGACATGCATGACACAGTTTAAAGAAAATATATATGAGCGTATGAAACAGTTACGAGCAGATTAAAGTGTGAGACAGCCTTAGATTTGAAAGAACTTAAGCCTGGTGGTGAGAGATGAGTCTCTGGAGGTTGTTCTCAGTTTGGGGTTGCACGGAAGGAGAAGGAGGAACGTCCGGAACTTTGTTGGTCCTGTGGACCATGAATAGTCTTTTGGAGTCTGATCTCAAGGGATAGTACTGCATGTGGTAGGGGTGAGGAGCTTGTTCAGGTGCTGGGTGCTTGCCAGAAAGTATTTGAGGGTGAGACAGGAAAGGTGAACTTGGCCTAGACTCTAGTGATGACCAATCTAGTTCTTTGAGCATTTCGCAGATTGATGTGTGTTGAGTTGCTTGGAGAACAAAACGACAAATTGAATTGTAGGAGTGGTGTCAAGTTGCTAAGGTGGGTGAGGAGCCGAGCCATATACTATGTCTCCATAGTCAATAATTGGCATTGCATTCGCTTGTGTGCAATACGTTTCTGACCAGGAGACTTAGGGAGGATTGTTCCTGTAAAGTACCCCTAGTTTGGCATAGGTCTGGTTTGTCAGGGTATCAATGTCATCCCGAATGTTTAAGTGGGAGGTCAAACCTATAAGCCCAGGTATTTAAAACTAGTGACAGGTGTTAGGGTGGTGTGTGGTAGTGGTGGGTGGTCTATAGTCGCGTGTCAAGTCAGTCACTGGAAGCTTTACAATTTAGGTCTTGGTCCAAATACCATTGTTACAGTCTTGTCAGTGTTTAAAAACAGTTGTTTGGGAAATCCAGTTTTCGAGTCTCAAAAAGTCAGATGAAGTATGTGTGAAGGTCAGAGAGGCAATGGCTGTGGCATACAGGATTGTGTCATCTGCATACTGTGATTGAGGCTTCCTTACAAGCTGTGGGAAGATCATTAATGACACTGAGAAGAGTAGGGGCCCCAGAACAGAGCCTTGCGGTACACCACAGGTGATATCCAGGGGGTTGGAGTTAGAAGCCTGAGATGGACACATGTTGGGATCTTCCTGATAGGTAGACTGAACTCGAAACAGTTTAAAGCATGTTTCCCTATTCCAGAGCTCTGAGTTTGTTAAGCAGGATAACATGTCAACTGTGTCAAAAGCCTTTGCAAAATTAGGAATAGACTGCACCAGTGGTTGTCCCGTTCCATTCCCACACTGGATTTCATTGCAAAATTTAGCAGGGGTAGTTACGTGGAGTGTTGGGACGAAACCCAGACTGGAATTGGCTAGGGAAATTTGTCTTGGTGTAGAAATCGCTAATTGGGAGTGGACCAATTTTCCATACTTTGGATAGAATGGGAGAAGTGAGATTGGCCTGTAGTTTGAGACAGTGTTTTTGTCCCCACTTTGAAGATTGGGACAACTCTGGCAGTTTTCCAGGTCTTAGGGATATGGCCTGCAGACAGGATAGAGTTGCTATGGAGCAATTGGTTTGGCAATGGCGGGGCACCAAGTCGTAGGAACCTAGATTGTAGTAAGTCAGGGTCCACATTGGCTGCTTAGTTTAGTTTGAGGAGCGCTTGTGTATCTCTCTTTCAGATACTGGGCTAAATTGAAAATTGTGGCAGTGTGGGGGAGGGGGGTGGGACTGTAGGATACTCCCAGATGATTCGTTTGGGGTTTGTGCTGCGTTTCGCTAATAGTTAGTGGCACACCCCACAAAGTAATCATTGAATGCATTTGCAATGTCAGTGGGGTTTGTC
Organism: Ascaphus truei; assembly: GCA_036426205.1. Taxonomy (NCBI): domain Eukaryota; kingdom Metazoa; phylum Chordata; class Amphibia; order Anura; family Ascaphidae; genus Ascaphus; species Ascaphus truei. Next base: position 11,609,502 of record CM071571.1, read on the forward strand.
AGAGTAATATCCCCCTTAGTGTATTACTTGGTTGTTGATGGTAGGAGGCTGGAATATATTGTTGATAACCTCCAGAAGTTAGCTGGGTTTGATGTATTTTGGTGGAGATTGTCAGAGTAATATTGTGCTTTTGATACCTTGTTTGCTTGTGCACACGTTCGCAGGCATCGTAGTGATGAGATCCTTGGTAGTGCCAGTTACTTTGTAGCTTTTCCACAAGGCATCCCTGAACTGGTAGAGTGCTATAAGGTCAGGTGTAACCCATGGAAGGGTGGGCCCCCCGTACACCTTATTTTGCGGTAGGGAGTCTAGTGGAGCATGGGTCGCAGAGTTTTAAGAACTCGGTTGGGAAATAGTCGAGCGCAGAATCAGGGTCGGGAATTAAATCGATTCTGTGCCATGGGCGTTGGTTAAGGTCATCCAGAAAAATGTTGTGGTTAAAGTTTTTAAATGTTCTAGTGAGGAGAACTTTAGGGCTTGAATGGGCGGTTTAATTTTCTTACACAGTACACTATTGCATGGTCACTGAAAATAGCAGGAAGGATCCAGAGGATTGGATTCTGCTGGGGTTTGAGGAGAGAATCCGTCTAGCAAGGAATGGTTATGCGACTTCAGGTTTTTCGTGTGGGTTTGGGAAATGAGTTGCGATAGGTTAAGTGACTTGAGTTGTATCTGGGATTTTGTGGTTTTAGGGTCAAGCCAATTGAAGTTGAAATCCCTAGAACTAGCAGCTCACTCTTCTCATTCAGAGAGGAAATGGAGGCAAGAAATTGTGGGTGATATCCGTGAAGGATTGTAGAGGGGCTTTAGGGGGGCGGGTGGGGTAGATGCCAGCAAGCAAGATGGGCTTAGAAAAGGGGAGGCAGATTTTGCCAACTAGAGTTTCAAAAGAGGGTGGACTGGTGGGCAATGTAACGGTGTAAATTGTAAGGTGTCTGCAATATAAAAAACACCCCTCTCCTCTCTTTGGCCTATCTCTCCTAAAAATGGAGATCCCTGAATGGCGATATTTGCATCTGGGGTGTTAGAGGATAGCCATGTTCTGTAAGAACGATGGCTTTGGGTTTATGCATAAGGCACCATGCCCTTAGTTCATCCAGTTTGGGCAGCAGGCTCCGGATGTTTTTATGGGCGACAGATAGACCTTTTTGGAATTTAAAGGTGGATTCCAGGGGCAGGGGACAGATGAAATAGGGAGGACCTGGGTTAGATAGCGGATAGGGACTCTCATTTTTGACTGGACTGGCGGGTGTAAGCCTGTGCAACGAGCCCCACAGAGGCCCTGCCCTCTCCCCCACAACAATTAAACTGATTGCGCTAGGCCATCTGTAACTCTATTACCTTCTCAGGCGGCATCTCCCGGCATCTCCTCCTGCATTTGTCCTGTATTATGGCTCTGCGATGTCCACTGTGTCGCGGTTGCTGACATGAACACCCTTTGGCGTTGCAATTGCCATGATGTGACACTCATGGGTCCTGTTGTCGTGGCAACGCGACACCGTTTGACGTCACGGAGCCACGATAACGGACTATGCAGGGGGAGATGCCGCCGATGTTGCCGCTGGAGAAGGGAAGAGCCGAAGCCCCGCACATGTCCCTGCACCGACGCCCGCAAACATCCCACCGGCCGTGGGTGTAATGAGTAGATAAATATAGGTGTTTATCATCGGCCATAGATGATAAAATTAATCAAAAGATCAATGAGGTCACCAGCGAGACGGTATAGAGAGAGAACCGTAAGGAGCCTAAATGAGTCATGAGTACCTAAGAGAGTTCAATGAGAGCTGAGAAGGGGTTGACATAAGAGACCACTGAGCGAACGGTGAGAGAGGTAGAGGAAAATCAGGAGAGGGCATGCCACAGATGCCAAGAGAGTGAAGCTGTGTAGGGAGAGAGGAGTCAACAAGTATCAAATGTCAAGAAGAATCACAATGGAGTAGTTTTCTTCAGAGGTGGCAATATGTAGGTCATGCAAGACGTCTCCCACAGAAAAAATGTCTGTATTAGCCAGGTTGTGGGTTGGAGTGCGCTGAGTGTCTGCATACAGGGGGGGGGGGGGGGCAATACTGGTCAAGTGAGGAGCAAGTACAGTGTTGTAAGTTGTGTTTGGGTCAGAGGGGGGTGGCTAAGAAGACTTAAGATTTTAGGGCTGGATTCCAAGGACTGAAGGTCAATGGAATGCAGGTTGTGAGTATAGCAAGGAGAGGCTAGAGGTTGAGTGTGAGGAGTGTGAGGGAGAGAAAATATGATTAGGTTACAGTCAGAGAATGGGAAAGGAGAGAGAGAAAAATCAGATAAGGAATCGGAATTAGTGAAGATGAGGTCAAGGAAGTGGCCGTCCTTGTGGGTGCTGGAAGCAGTCCATTGGAGAAGGCCAAAGGAGGAAGTGAGAGAGGAAGCGATGTGCCCATGACTGAGAGGGGTTATCAATGTGACAGTTAAAGTCTCCTAAGAGGATTCAAAGTCGGAAAGGAAAGTGGAGTGAGAACATGTAGAGTTAGGCAGCCTGTAGATGACCACAATATGCGGAGAGAAAAGGCAAATAGTATGGGCCTCAATGGATGAGAATGACAGGGAAGCAGGGGTAGGTAGGGACTGAAACTTACACTGAGAAGAGAGGTGTCCCTACTCCACCCCCGCGTCCCAAGGGGCGAGGTGTGTGAGAAGGAAAGACCACCATAGGATAAAGCTGCCTCCAGGGGAGAGTCCAAGTGTGAGAGTCAGGTTGCTGTCAGTGCAAAGAGGTGAAGAGAGCGAAAGAAGAACAGGTCAAGAACATAGAAGTAGGCGGTGAGCAGTGAATAGATATCAGGTTGGAGCTTTTAGATCTAACAGATGAGAGGGTTGGCAGTAGAGAGCGAGATCCAGTGGGCATATGGCAGGGGCCAGGGTTTGGAGAAAGGTCTCCAGCAGCCAAGAGAAGGAGGGCTAGGGACAGGAGGTGAGAGGAAGACGTCTTGGAGCATATGCCCACCTACAAGACTTTCCCAGGGCTGCACCCCAAATGTGAAACGCCTTACCCTGCACGATCAAAATCTTTCCCACCATTCACACATGACAAGCCTGTGGTTAATATAATGCTAAGTGGCCTTATAATCCCCCCCCACCTATCCTCATTTCATCACTACCCCATTTTTTTTTTTAGAGTGTAAGCTTCTCAGAGCCGATAGTTTTATTGTATTTAGGTTTTATTCTTGCACTTACCCCCCACATTGTACTGCCCTGCGGAATATGTTTGCGCCATAAATATAAACGCGAATAATTTACTTTTTTAGTAAGTGCCAGCGCCATACTAACCGGGGCTGCCCATTAACCCATTCACTGCCAGAGAAGCCAGCGATGCATTGTAAAGCAATATTAGCTTTGTAAAACCTGGAAAATACCACATCCACCTTCTTGTGTTGAGGCAGAGCTGGGACTGCGTGCTGCTTTCATTAGGATAATGTGCAGTGCACTTGAATGTAAACGTGAGTCCTCTTACCGAAACCTCAGCGGGCGCCTCCTCCGAGTCTCTGGGTGTGGCAAGTTTAAAGGTTTCATTCCGCTGCTGAACCTCTGCGATGGTCTCCTGAAAAGCCTAAAGAAAGTGCAGCAGAACCCATTTCACTTACATGTTCTTTATTAATAAACTACACACATTTTTATTGACACCGCTAAGGGTAACTGATCTCACTCTTGGCATAAATCAAGCACTCTAAGGCAGGGATGCGCCATCTTTTCCCCCAGCGCCCCCTGCCTGCTCTCCTCCCCTGCCTGCGCCCTCCCCGCCCCCTGCTCAGCGTCAAACGCTGCCGCAGGGTCATGTGACGTCATGTTGCCATGTCAACGTGACGTCACGTGACCCCGGGTTACCATGACGACGCGTCGCTGGAAGCCAAGGTAAGTGAGTTACAGAGGTCTTGCGCGGTCCCTCTGCATTTAATTTAAATGCCTTGTGGGAGAGCACAGGGACCTCTGTAACCGTCGTGCCCCCCCCAGAAAATCTCGCACCCACTAGTCTGCGCACCTCTGTTCTAAGGGGTTTATTCTCTAAGCTCTGATAGCCGATCCGTGTGGATTTACGCGGAAGGCCCATTGAAGTGAATGGGACTTGTGTTGTCAGATCGCACGGAAAAGGCAATCTCAGAGTTTAGAGAATCTCGCCGTAACCCCGGGGTAGCCAACTCCAGCATTCAAGGGCCACCAGCAGGTCAGGTTTTAAGGATATCCCTGCTTCAGCACAGGCAACTGATTGAGACACCTGTGCTAAAACAGGGATATCCTTAAAACCTGGTATAAAAAAATGTGCAAAATTTACACACAGCAGCGCACTTGGGCACTGTGATTGGGCAGTAAATTCTTTATTTTATCACCTGTGTTCCTTGTTTTTGGGCAGTGCGCTGCTGCGTGCAAATTTTGCACATTTTTTCTACCATTTTGACTTCCATTGGCAGCTGGACACGCCACTAAGAGATCTTCATTGGCTTAAGGAGTGGGTGAGATATTAAGAAGATTTTCTGATTATTCAACATTGGCCACATACTCTGGTGAGTGATTTCCAGGACTTTATATTACTGTTGTCGGAAATGAGGTACAGTGGAGGGGGTTTATCTTCAATTCACCGTTACCTTCAGGAGATATTAAGAAAGCTTACTGGATTTATTTTCTCACCTGGTAGCACACCCACTCCCAACAGAAGCCTATGTCTCTTATTTATATGTGATATGGATTAATATTCACGTTGGTTCCGGGACAATTGGAGCACCCATTCATTCTATATATCCTTAAAACCTGACAGGCTGGTGGCCCTTGATGACTGGAGTTGAACACCCCTGCTCTAACCTATTTATTATTCCTATTGCCCATCCAGGGACCAAAGTTAGCTAATGATGGGGACTTGTCATTTGTTAAACATCTGTCAGATGAATACTTTGATTTTGATTAGAAAATGATTCTTCACATTGATAACCAAATGCTTTGGAGGGTTTTCTATATTTACCCAATATATTTCATTATAAAGACTGCGCGTCAAGACAAAAATGGTTAATTCACACTCCTTTTCTTTGTTGTTTTGGGTAAACTAATTCTGTCGTCATAATTAGCATAACGCAAAAGGCTGTGGCCGCCCTTATAGTGCGCGCGACGGCGACGCCACGGATGACTTCACCCGTCGCTGCTAGCGAAAGTTGTAGTTCGCTTTCCGGTGACATCGCGGGCGACCAGGTCTCTGATTGGTTCAGCGGCTGTCACACGTGGCGACAGCCTCTGAAAAATCAAATTTGACCGGCTTCGCAAATTCACGCCGCCAGCGTCGCTCCCGTCGCGTCTACTATAAGCGCACGCGACGGCGGCAATACATTTGTTTTGCTGCGACGTCGACGGCGCTATAAGCGCAGCCTAAGGCTGGAACAAAAAGCCATTTTCCCAACAAAATCAGTAGACATTTCCATTGAAAGTCGATTGAATCTTTCTCAGTAACTCAGTTATATTGATAAGTTACAGAAATGGCTTAAAAGATTTTGACCTGGTTATGTAACACAGAAGGATTATAGGCCTGAACGCACTTACCTTAATCCACTCTTCTTTGTTTCGCCTGGAACTACAATAAAACAAGACAGCCATTAGCGCAGAACAAAGCCACGCTAACATGTGCACACGATCACTACACTAGCTTGCAGAGTGTCATCGCGTACCTGGCCTGCAGCTCTAGCGTACGCTCTTTGCCAGATATTTGGAAGGTGTGTGGATAATCCTCATTGTGGGTCTCCAGCACTTTCATCCCCTCCAACTTGATCCTTGTACGCACCGAGTATTTGGTACCGACCAGGCTGAATTTAGGAACGCAGTATAGCAACATGTTGTTGAACTGGAAGAATGAGATGAAGCGACTTGTAATCACTGCTAGGAAGCAGCAGCCATTGGATAATGCCAACTGCAGGTAATATTTGGGAAATATGTTCAACACACCTAACTTTGTGCGCCATACATTTATTCTAAAAAGTAACACTTATTTCTCTATTTCGTTCAAAATAACTCGCAACCTGCTTACTAGCAACCTGATACTTTGTTCATTATTTGATACAATTCAAACACCTCCTTATGTTTTAATGCTTCCTACCAAAAGATTGTTTTCACTACATTAAATCTAGAATTTTATAAGAACATAATCCATGGTTTGTTTATATTGACTCCAGGTAGTAAAATGCCTTGATATTCATGTTATTCTAACTCAATTTTAATTTCCAAATTTATTTTTTAAAACTAATGTTTAACATGTTTAGTATCGCTTACAATCTTGCACGGCACCACTACTTTTTTTTTTTTTTTCTTAAAAAGGTGCCGTTCCCGTCAAAAATGATAATTACAGTATGTGAAAGCTTTAGCAGGTTTTTTTTTCCATAGGCCCAAAAGCCTTTAGTAGAGTGTTCACATGACAGTCTCTGATGTTTATTCTCACTTGCTCTACACCCACCAGCAGGGTTGCCAGCACTCCGGGTTTGACCCGGAGACTATGGGTCTTGAGCACTAACTTACGGACTATGGGTCCAACTTCTTAATCTCCAGGTGGCGGCGTGGTGTGGCGGCGTCTCCGGCTTCCCCCCGGCATCTCCCCTTACGACGCCTATGAAAATGGCTGCGCGTCGTCAAATGACGACGCTGTGTTGCCATGACAACGGGACGCTACGAGACGTCGCAGCGCGGTGTCCCATTGCCATGGCAACCTGACGCCGCGTGCCATCACACGGGAGCCGCTGCCGCACCACGCCGCTGGAGGTGAGAGAATTTTTTACATTTTTCTCCGGGTTGGCCTTCAGTAGAAGGTGGCAACCCTGCCCACCAGTAAGGGCAGAGCTGTGTCCCATGCAGACTACGAATAGATTATTACATAAACTTTCTTATCCTGAGCCTCCCTGATAACGCTCTTTGAAATCCAATGAAGTCTCAAAGTGAGAGGGGCTTAGAGTCCATATTAAGTGCCGTTTCAATTTTTAAAAAGAAAAATACAAGTTTAAAATTCACTGAGTAGTAGAGATGGGCGAGCCCGCCGAAAAAAATCAGTTTCCTGAATTTTTGCTGATGTTACCCCCAAAATCTGTTTGGCGTTTTAAAATCCGCAAATGGATTGTTGGTTTCAATCCGCTCTGATCCATCAACATCTGCCATTGGGTACAACCCGTGGATTCAGCGAATCCGGGGAGTATATTGGTAACAATAATACAAAATTGGCAAAAAAACGTGAATCGCCCTTTTTGACAGCGATCCGCTGAAATCCGTGGGCCAAACGAACCGGACGATCTGCTGCGGATTCAAATTCGCCCCCCCAAAAAATTCGCCCATCTCTACCGAGTAGTGAAAAAGCTGGAGGTGAAAACAGACGCCCTCTGGTACAGAACGGTGAACAAATTGCTGGCCCTTTCCCATGTGCTACTGTACACGCGCCTCTGGCAACACAAGGGTTTCATATTTACAAAGGTACATGCAGTGGGACCTGCACCCCTAAGATACTGCAGTCACCAACAAAAATACTTGAGTTACTGCGTTACCAGCGTCTCGCAGACTTACTAAGAAGAGGTATCTCTCTTGAGCCGACGTGTTGCGAGCGGCGAGTTTAAGGATCTGTCCGTCTTTAATCAGCTCGTTTGAGGGAAGGACGATGTCTTCCTCATCACCTAACATTTCATAGACTTCCAACAGCTTCTTCAGATTGTCCTGAAAAGCCACCAGAAGTTGGAGTAATGCAGGGACAATTCTCCGATACCCGCAGGCGATGATGGGCAGTTGTTGGCCCTCGGCAGGGTGGTTTTACGACCCTGCATCGTGTGGTGTGCCTATCCAGCACTGCGAGGGCACAAATACTATACAGCTTTTCCACAAAGGTTTTTAATAGGGAAATAAGCTTCTGTACTTTGAGGTGATCCATAATTCTTAAACAATTGCTTCATTATCTTATGCCAAGAACCCCATATGCATTTCACATGTTGCCACTATATATATATATACACACACACACACACACACACACACACACACACACACACACACACACACACACACACACACACACTATACAGTAAATGTAATATAAAGCGGTAATGTGTGTTTACAAAATGGTAACTCAAAACAGTGGTGCTGCTCTCCCCCTTCTGTTAATTCCAAGTACCAACCTCTATTTCCAGCTACTAATAACCTGTGCATTAGCGCAATGTCGGTTAGGGCCAATTACGAGGTAGGATTACCCACAGTGCACCGCAGACGTTGCAGGGAGTTAGAGGTGTGTGGCAAACTGTACATTGTATTGTGCAGTCTATTCATATTCAGGAATACAAATGTCCAGTCTAGTGGTGGCTGCAGTGAGTTGCCCTCAGCCACCAAAGGGGTTAAAATAGTCCCTGCCTAATAATAAATAAATGTTTAATACGAAGTCAGATTATTAATCCAGTTGATGTTGGCTTTGCAAGAGATTTTTAGTCACTGTGTTACTGCTCAGTGCATCACAAAACCATTTGTTTGAACACACACAGTGCATGTATGTATACAATGTATATACGTATATATGTGTGTTAACATTGAGCATTAGCTTATAAGGGTTCCATGTAAAAATGGATTTCAGGCAAAAGGTGACACGGTGTGCTCATTTGCATGTCATTTCCCAGAATCCCTTGCTGCAGTGGAAACACTGTATGCTAGGTGATAATGGTGAATACAGACCTGGGAATGTGTCTCCAGCCTTAATCTTTTTATTTGCTATACACACACACACACACACACACACACACACACACACACACACACACACAATGAATGGAGTACTCACCACTTTCCGGATGGCAGTATTTGAATGGCTTGCCGCTGTTGAGATTATTTCCAGGGACTCTGGATAAAACGAGAAGGCACAGTAACAGAGAGGTGCTGTTACCCGTCAGGAATGCAAACAAACAAATGAATAGAAACACAAACTAAAGTAAAATGTTTACAACTTCAAGATGACTCGAGTGCCTTGCTATAGAAACCAACAATGGGGCTAAAAACGTGCAGTTTGAGAACCAATCTATTTAGGAAGTTTCCTAATCCAGCTACCTCCGCCCCCCCCCCCAAAAAAAACAACTAACATGTTGCACTGTAGAGGAATACAGAGTATGATTACACCATTTCAAACAACTTATTGTATTCATTTCTGTGGTGTGACATATACAGAACGGAAACCCCAACCCACACATACAAAGTAATGTCCAATTTCTAACCTTCGCTGTCTGTACCAACCCCCTCAGCGCCCCCCCCCCCCCCCCCAACACAGAGCGCACTGTTGGTTATTAATGTGGTTTAGAAGTGCTATAGTGAGGAGGAACACTGCACTGTAGCAGCATATGAACATTGCATAGTTCTGCTAATTGGGTCTGCTTTAGATTGTTGTTTTTTCTCCAAGAAGAGCATATATAATTACACAGTATACAGTTATAGTTCATGGGGACTATGGATTCCCCACCAGACCACAACTATTATATTATCATTGTTTTTTTTTTACAATTGCATTCTTGCATTAAACACAGTTTTCCCCGTATGCTTCTCAATAATACAACAAACATGCAGGTGGAACGGCTGCTTGAGCAGGTGAAACAGACGTACTTTCTGCATCCCTGCGATCGAGCGAGTCTTCGGGTAGTTTGCGGAGATAATCCCTGAGCAACATCTCGTACCGGGGAATCCGCTGCACAGGCTCCAGCATGTGATGCTGCAGGGTCAGGCTCCCACACTTCTCTTCTTTCTGCAATGAACAGGGGGGGGGGGAGTTTCAGAAGGGGGTCTCCCCGAGCACGATCACATTTACTATGTACAGGCATACCCCGCATTAAGGTACGCAATGGGACCGGAGCATGTATGTAAAGCGAAAATGCACCTAAAGTGAAGCACTACCTTTTCCTACTTATCGATGTATGTACAGTACGGCAATCGTGATATATACGCGCATAATTGATGTAAATAACGCATGTGTAACAGGCTCTATAGTCTCCCCGCTTGCGCACAGCTTCGGTACAGGTAAGGAGCCGGTATTGCTGTTCAGGACGTGCTGACAGGCGCATGCGTGAGCTGCCGTTTGCCTATTGAGCGAGATGTACTTACTCGCGAGTGTACTTAAAGTGAGAGTCCTTAAACCGAGGTATGCCTGTATGTGTCATTGTACAGGCAGTCCTCGTTTTATAACGAATGGCTTATCCAACGCTATGCAATGCATACCTATGTTCATTTTTACGACGCCTTGGAAAGTTGTTTATGTGTATATAATATATATATTATACTATATAATATTTTTATATTATTATATTATATATATAATACAGTATATGCACTATATAATATTATATTATACTATATAATATATTATTTATTATGTTATATTATATATATAAAATACAGTATATACACTATATAATTTATGTGTGTGCTGCATATCTTATTGCCTGCGTAAAATATTTTGTGTATTTTAAAATTAAAAATGCCTTCAGGAACGGAACTTTTCATTTAAACAGCTTTCCTATGGGAAAACGTGTTTCGCTTTACAACGTTTCGCTATCCAACGCCATTTTGAGTAATGCATTGTGTCGGATAACCGAGGACTGCCTGTATTTATATAGCGCCAACAATATACCCAGTGCTTCACAACATTGTAATAAGAGGTAAATATATTACAAAACAGTTAAGTGTAACAGGTAAATAACAACATAAGGTGCCCCTACCGCAAAGAGCTTAGAATCCAAGTCTAATATTTTCACGAGGTATTTTCATCAGTCACACTTTAACATCAAATATTAAACATGATTATTTAATGCTATATTCACGTTATTGCTAATATCCAGGGGAGAATAAGCACATCAACTTTCAGAATCATGAAATGAGCAACTTTGGTTAGATCTATAGAACAAGGCTTCCAGTATTATAGCAAACGTACCATTTCCTTACACACTGATAGTACAAACAATGCAAATGAACATTAATATGCTAGACTCTGTACAATGCACATAAAGAAAGGTAACCAGCAAAGCCCCTTTCTGTTTGCTTAAAGAGGCAGTGCCAGCTGGAACTTTGGCCAAATCACTACATCCCTGTGCCTTCATTTAATCACCTGTCATTTAGATCAGCATTGCTTGCTCACCATTCATTTTTGGAGACAGCCAGAGCCAAATCTATGCATGTGTAATGATGTACTCTTGCCAGGAGGGGTCACTGTATCACTAAGTAATCCAAGGGGTAGCCAAACTCCAGTCCTCAAGGCTACACCACAACCAGGTGAGGTTTTCAGGATATGCCTGCTTCAGCACAGGTGGCTCAATCAGTGGCTCAGTCGACTGAGCCACCTGTGCTGAAGCAGGGATATACTGAAAACCTCACCTGTTGGTAGCCCTTGAGGACTGGAGTTGGCTGCTTATTGGTAAATTGCCGTTCATCCAGCGTACATTTAATGTTTCCGACAGGATGAAGGAATAGAAGAGCAGGATTTTCAATGGGTGGACCGGCTTGCAATGTCATGCACGGCTGCGAGTTGCCGGCTGCTCCAGCACTAAAGAGGTTAATGCTACACCCCTACCACCGGTCTTCCACCAAAGCAGAACGGCACAGTGGCGGCACCCTGTCACTTTCTTTGGGACTGCAAACACGGGACTCTTTATTTACCTGGATTTCTTCGATGACATTTTTAAATTGTGTGGACCGGTCCATCCATATTTTCACGGTTTCCATGGCGTTATCAAAATTCTTGACATACTCCCCATACATCTTTAGGAAAGGGGCCAACTTTTGCAAAATATCTCCAATCCTTGGGCTGACCGACCTGTGAAATAACACATGAGACCATCACTAATCCAATAACCACTTTGTATGCCAGAACTAAGGTATGCAGGGGAGGCTCAGAGTAATGTATATCATATACATACCCTATTTCCTCAATTCTAAGACGCACCTTTTTTTCGACTTTCACATGTCTGAAATCGGGGTGCGTCTTAGAATCGATGTATTAAAAAAAAAGTGTCTACAGTACTAACCCCCTCTTTTCACTTAACATGTTTCAGGAGAGGGCCCATGTCAGCGGAGGACGAAGTGTGCAGCGGCGGCAGGAGAGGTCCCCTGTCTGCAGATGGACAGCGGGCGGGAGTGCGGTGGCAGCGGCAGGACAGGTCCCAAGTCTGCAGGTGAATGAAGATAAGAAGACAGCGGGCGTGCGGTGGTGGAGGCGGCTAATAGATCATAATAGCAGGAGCAGAGCGGCATAGGGGAACGGCTTGGGAGGTGCACCGAAGTTGACCGGTGTCTGACTTCCGGTTATAGTGTGCACCTCCCAAGCCGTTCCCCTATGCCGCTCTACTCCTGCTCGGCTCTCCTGCTATTATGATCTCCTGCCGCCACCGCACGCCCACCCGCTGTCTTCTTATCTTCATTCACCTACAGACTTTGGACCTGTCCTGCCGCCGCACTCCCGCTCGCTGTCCATCTTCAACCATCTGCAGACGTGGGACCTCTCCTGTCGCCTCCGCCCGCTTCATCCGCCGCTGACATGGGACCTCTCCTGAAACATGGTAAGTGAAAAAGTAATTTTCCTCGATTGTAAGGGCCAAATCAATGGTGCGTCTTACAATCGAGGAAATACGGTATTTACATTATATCATCTACAGAACTTGGCGTCCCACTGCTGGATGAAGCCCCCCCAATGATCTTCCAGGTACTGGAAGAAGGAGCGGCTCAGTGAGTAAAGACATGGACTCTGCAAACAATGACACCGAGTTTGGAGCAGGGGAACCTGGTTAAATTCCCGATATCAGCTCCTTGTGACCTTGGGCAAGTCACTTTATCTCCTTGTGCCTCAGGCACCAAAGACAGATTGTAAACTCATGTAGGCAGGGACTGTGTCTGTAAGAATCCTATGTGTGGCGTACTGCACACTGTACTGTACTTGTGACATATATATATATATATATATATATATATATATATAACTCCAGAATGGTCTAATTATCAGCACCAGACAAAATATATGCAAAAATAGAGTATGTTTATTGACCCATAACACACAGGAGCCCAATGTTTTGGTTCCCAATGAGACCTTCTTCACAACTACACATTTAAAAGCTTTATGTAGGTTCCAAACCAGTGGTTGCCAACTTCAGTCCTCAAGGGCCACCAACAGGTCAGGTTTGAAGGATATCCCTGCTTCAGCACAGATGATTCAATCAGTGTCTGTTGTTAACGGAGCCACCTGTGCTGATGCAGGGATATCTGTCAAACCTGACCTGTTGGCAGCCCTTGAGGACTGGCGTTGGCCACCCCCTGCTCTAAACGTGTAGCCTATAATGAATGACACGTGACATGTATGTAGTTCACCTTGCTACACGTTACATTCCCCTTGCTAACCCTTCACCTACCATTCACTCATTCGCTTCTCTAAATCGGGCAGCAGGAATTCCCCGTGAAAACTGTTTATCGACGAAATGTTGGAGAAGATTTTATGTAACACCTCCACGGGGAACGAACCTTTGTTGGATTCTTTCAGTAACGCGTCATTGAACGTCTGGAAGGCGGAGAGAGAAATAAGAACAGCTGTAAGGACGCGATACAACATTCATACGGAGAATCAAAGCCACAAATTACACCCCAAACATTTACTCAAATGTATCACAATATGCCAAATAGGTTTTTTTAAATAGGATTTATGTTTGGAGCAGTGTCGTCTTTACAAGTGTACGATGTCTGACAAATATTTGACGATCTTGGACTCTAGGACATTTGGTCACTACCGACGTTTAGCCGCCACTCACATCGCTGCAGGGACATCTCTCCGCCGGTCGTTTTGCCGCTAAGGTAAGACCCTAGTCTTACCCTAAAAAAACCCTAATCTTAACCCCTAATAGTAATGCCACCACCTAACCTAAAAACTTAACCATTACCTTAATCCCCTACCATAAACACCTAACCCCGTACCCTAAAAATCTAATCCCTTACCTTAAAAACCTAAACCCCTTACCCCAATTCCCTACTCTAAAAACCATAACCCAGGACATGCGTGAAAACGAGAGGTAACTCTCAATGTATTACTTCCTGGTAAAACATTTGATAAATATGTAGCTGGGCCACCCCTTGCTACTATTCTGCCCTTGGGCTGGCAGTAAACCCTGGTACTATCAGCTTGCCAGTAGTTGGTATGGGGGTTTCCCCTTCCCCTTTGGTACTGCACTTGAGCGACAGCGGGGGGATGGTACATCCTGTTCTAGCTGGGACAATGGGGTGCCCGCCTGGCTTTACTTAAGGGCAGGACCTCCCTAAAGTTAGTTGGTTGTTCCTTCCCCTCTGAGGAAGGCAGATCACACAACTGGGAGCCTGAGATTGGGGCCTTCCCATGTGCTCTTCCCTCCGGGGGAGAGTGAGTGTGGACCATATCTCTGCCGGGGATGTGGGGAAGAGATAGGACAGCTACGTGTGCCCTTGGCCTGTTGTTCCGGTCCAGGGACCATCTTCAGTGATGGATGATCTGACAGACTGCATCCGGCAGAAGACTGCCGTGTAACTGTGCTATACAGAGTGAATAAACCGTTCCTGTTATATACCTCCTGCCTGGTGAGTGACCTTACTGGGGGGAGAGGTAATAAGTTCTATCGTGGGAGATCACCTTCAGCTCCTGGAGCCTACGGCAGATGGAGGAGCTGTACTGCTAAAGAAATATGTGGGGTATGAACCCCAGAAGCCTGTTCCTGTGTCCCCACTACCATAGGCGGACAACTCAGCCCTCCTGTTGCCAGCAGGTATATGCACCATACACCCTGTAATGGCCTCTATCTGCGATTGGGTGGGGGAAACACAGTTACATTTGGAGGCGCTGCTGAGATGTCAGACCGGGCAGGTACCTAACTAAATGCACCAACACTTCACGGGATAGCGATATCTCCTACACTTTGGATGGGCCTGACATTGGGGGAAACGAACATCAGGGTATTGGTGCCTGGCACACAATGTACACTGGGCACACTCATTGGTGGTATCAGGTTCAGGCCTATTATACTGTGGGGTTCTGGGTACCGTTTATAGAGTGTTCAGTAAAGGTTATTATTATATACGTGAGTGAGTGTATCATTGGTATTGTTCCTGTAAGGGGCTTATCCCACTCAGTTGGTATCCCTTCCAGGTGGAGGCGCTGTCACCAGACGAATCAGTTGCATCCCAGGCTCCCAACGGCAGAGGTTCAGGCTTCCTGTGAGCCACGGGTAATGCACCACGCGCACCGTAGCCGCCATATTTCCCATAGGGTGGGGGAAAGTGCGTTACAAATGAATAAAATAAATAAATGAACCCCATACCCTAAAACCCTAAACCCCTTACCCGAAAACACAACCCCTTACCCTAAAAACCCTTTCCTTAACACCCTACCCTAACCGCTAACCCCCCCTAAATTAACTTAATTTACCTTATTGGCAAAACGGCTGGCGGCGGCGAAGGGTCCCTTGGTGGATAAACGCCCGCGCCAACTGTTGCGGCAAAACGGCAGCGACTAAATGTCTGATTATGAATATTTGATGTTTTAACCCTTTCTCAGCCAAAAGGAGCCTGCAAGGCTTTGCAAAGCAATGCGTTGCAGGCCTCCAGCCGCGAAGGGGTTACCTTTTATTAGATATATGCGTTTAGAAAGGTGCAGTCCCGCTAAGCTCACACAAGTTCCAACACGTTTACATATTTTAAAATGAGCCTGTTAAATTGTTATCATTAAAACTGCTGTCTGAGTAGGTTTACTGGCTCTGCACTTGTTTAACCCAGGCTGTGCTGAAAAGCTATGTAATGCGGCAGGCATAAGCTTATAGGGGATCAATGTTAAAATGCATATGAAGCAACAAGTGACACTGTGTGCTCATTTGCATGTCATTACCCAGAATCCCTGATTGCCGTGGAAGCATTGTGTGCCAAGAGATAATGGGGAAAGGCAGAGTTGTGAACCTGTCAGACATGTGATATTTTTATTTGCTTATCATTCCAAATTTTTAAAAAACTTTTTTTTGGGGGAAATTAAAAAAAATAATATATATTATTCTCAACCAACTCCCTGTCAGAGGGCCAAGCAAAAAAAAGGGACGGGCACGTTGTCTGTGGATTGGGTGGCAGGTCCTTCTGAGTACATAGGAACACCTAACAAAAAGGGGAACGGCTGAAGGACTTTAAACCACTTCCAAGGGTCACTTTCCATTTACAACGGAACTTTGAAATAATAAAAAAATTGAAGGTATCCGCTGCTTTAAAAAAAATAAAAAAAAATAAAATCACCCAAATATAACTCCTTAAAATGCCACGGGATCACGATGTCCCCAGGACAAGTTGCACCATTAATCAGTGCCATGTTTACACCGCAGGTTCACCAAGTTCCCAAGCTTGCTGGGTTATTTCTTAGCACAAAGGAAGCCACGCACTGATCATTTATGCTTTGTAATTGAGAAAGTATTATTATTACGTAATGGAAATGAATGGGTTATTAATAAAAAACAAAACAAAAACCACAGTATCCGACCGGGTCTCGCACGCCCTCCCCCAAAACGTATTCCTCTGCCTCACACCTCATGCAATGTGATCCTCCTCTTACCGTGCACCCCACAACTGGAACAGTCTACCGGAGACTCTCACAGCCGCCAACAGTCTAACTTCTTTCAAAACTAAGGCTGTCTCACATTTTAATCTGGTCTGTAACTATTACAAACGCCCATAATATATATTATCTCTTACTGTGCATGCAATGTCTTGTATATAATTTTATTTATTTATAAAATGTTTTACCAGGAAGTAATACATTGAGAGTTACCTCTCGTTTTCAAGTATGTCCTGGGCATAGGCGTTAAAGTGACAAAATACATGGTTACAAATACAGTTACATAAGTGAACTATAATGTATAGTATATAGAGTATAGTATATAGAATATAGAGTATAATGTATACCCTGTTCACTTAATGTAACCATGTATTTATTTGTCATCATAACTCTGTGCCCAGGACATACTTGAACACGAGAGATAACTCCCAATGTATTACTTCCTGGTAAAACATTTTATAAATAAATGTGTGAACCGAATATATCAAGATTCTTGCGAACATGATGCAGCCAAGTTTTCTGGCAACGATATTGGTGCCGTTATTTGCCATTATTAGCCCTAGTTTTGCATCAGATTTTATAAAATAAAAAGGGGGATTTCCACAATGTATCAACTTCCTCGTAAAGATTCAATTTCCCCCAAAGTAAAAATGTCGCTTTGTGTATACAGTATATAAAAAAAAAAAACACAACAACCCCCCCACCCCACACAATCTGATCATTATTGTTCTCCATTTCTTTAAACAAATCATTCTGCCGTCATTAGTCAAACAACATCGATGGGAAACGCTGGATGAACAATCTCTGCATTGAGAAGAGATTAGGTAACAATTGTATAAATACTCCAAAGCATTTGGCTGTATAAAACATTTAAAAAATACTCACACTTGCTTGATTTTGCATAAAACCGGTGTTGATCCCCTACATTTACCTTACAGAAATGTCACTTGAGCCCACGGAGGGACCGCCCCTTAAAAGTGACAATCCAAGTGCCTTTTTTTTTACATGTATTTTTCTTTTTTCTCACAGGATTGAAGCAGGGGGGGATCTCCAAAACCCATTAATTTCAGCTCCGGAGACACTTTCCTCCGTAGGGGGTGCAGGTAGCTGCTCCGTTCAGCTACCAGGGTTCAGATTATGGCGGCGTTTCAAAGATTCCGCACCTCGCGGGCCAATAGGAAGCTGTGATGTCATCAGGTTCGGCTTCCTATTGGCTCGCGTGACGCGGGAGCTTTAAACTTTAAAACCCGGATAGCTCAGCCGGAGCGGCTACCGGCACACTCTACGGAGGCAAGTATCTCCGGAAACAGGGGGTCCCCGTGGCTGAAATGAATGGGGTTCAGCTCAGGAGACCCCCCTGCTTTAAACCGGCGTACAAAATGAAAATAAATCTTTATTTGGATTGCTCCTTTTATGAGAAAGGTTTCTTTATAAATCATGTGCTATTATTTGCTTTAGTTTCTGTAACCAGCCAAGTTTCATCCATCGCTCCTGTACCTTCCTCTCTTGCAGGCGTTACAATAAAAATACGATATTGCAATGCGTCACGACCCATATCTACCAGGTGGTGCTATTTCAAAAGACCACCTTCCACAGCCGGAAGAGCCCTTGCAGCCCATGGAAGCGGGATCACAGTATGGTTTTGCAGATGTCATTAATTAGGCACCTCCAGAAACCAAAATGGGAAAAGGGCGGAAGTGGAGAGCGCACGCCAGGTGCTACCTGCAAAAGGCTGAGCCTGCGGACGTAAGCCCTCTCTGTCTGTAGGAGTTCATTGGCGATGTTGTGAAGTCTCTGTTCGTTTGTCTCCTACAAAAAAAGAATAAATCAGGCATTAATTAAAAGGCAAGTCGCTTTGATCTTGTCAGATACACACTCATGACATCCTGTGCTTTCATGAAGCTGTGTGACAGAGAGACATCTGAGATCAGCTGCCCAGTTAAAAGGTCACTTCACTGTGCTAAGCTCTGCTAATGGGGATGTGGGGACCACAGGAATTCTATATGTGCAAACTTGTTTATTCTATTCTCCTTTACTAGCTCACTGCGGGACATTTACATGCTGTGTTCCGAGCGCTGACGCTACATCGGCTTCTTTATACGCACTAATGGCAAATACGTTCTCATGCAGCCATGATCAAACGTAATCTGCTCCCCGCACCGGCTGAACTGCTGCATAGTCCGTGAAAAAAATGCATGTTTCTTTTTCTATACCCTTATTAATGACGACTGCATCCGATATGTACAGTATGCATATTTTTATATAATGTATGCAGCACTTTACAAAATAGATATTAGCATATAACACGAGAAGTGCATCAAACATACTATATAATAAGCACGCAGAGAGTTAAAAACATCACTGGCCCAATAAGCTTGCAATCAGGAGGGGGGGGGGGGGGGGGTTCCCAAAGCAAACCCATGAAATATGAGGAGCTCCGTTTTATACATATTGAGTTGAAGACGGCGGAGCGCCATCCATGAGGATATAACCAGGAGGCAATCTGAGGCTTGGAACTGGATTGCAGGAGTGAGGGTCGGGGTGGGTAGATATATCTGTGTATCATCTGCATAGTGATGATACCCAAGGCCAAAGAATTGACGAGGCCACCAAGTGATGGTGTCTATAGAGAGAAAAGGAGAAGTCCCAGAACACCAACACGAGTCAAAGACATGTTGGCAACAGGGACCCAAAATGTGCGATGGGAGAGGTATGATGAGAACCAGGATAGAGCATTGTTGCGGATACCAAGAGAGTTTAGAATATGATGGAGAAGAGAGTCATCGACAGTGTCAAATGCAGCAGAGAGATCAAGTAGAATTAGTAGGGGAAAGTGACCGTGGGATTTTGTTTCATGTAGATCATTGGCTACTTTAGTGAGCACAGTATGTTGAGTGATCTGTACAAAAGCCAGATTGTAAAGGGTCCAGGAGGGCATGGGAATTAAGAAAGTTGATCATATGGGAGAACACGAGATGTTCTAGCAATTTGGAGGCAAACGACAGCAGGGATACAGGGCGGTAGTTAGAAAGCCACGTAGGGGCCTGGTGCTTTTGAGAATAGGTGTAACCGCCACATGCTTAAAAGGAAGTGGGGAAGTGCCAGAGGACAGGGAGGAATTGAAGATGTGGGTGAGAGTGGGGACTAAGAAAGGAGCAAGAGTTCTGATAAGGGGTGAGGGGATAGGATCGAGAGGGCATGTGATGGAGTGAGAAGAGAAGATCAGCTTAAAAACGTCCAACTCTGCAACAGGTGAAAAGGAGTCAAGCGCGGGAGGAGGAGATTTAGGTAGAAGCAGAGAGGAGGAGGAAAGCACAGAAGGAATCTCCTTGTGGATAGCATCCATCTTGCCTTTAAAGTACTCAGCAAAGGCTGGAGGAGAAATGAAGGAAGGATGGGAAGTGGGAGGAAAAGGTCATAGGAGGGAGTCAAATACAGAGAAAAGACGGCAGTAATTGGATTTGTGAGTGTTGATGAGCGAGGAAAGGTAATGTTTGGCCTTAGAGAGCGCAGAAGAGTAGAAGTGAAAGTGGTGGAAAGTAGAGGTGTGTAAACTTTACTCAAAAGTTTGCAAACAGCATAATTTTAATTATTTTGGGGGGCAGGGGGGAGACCGTCAAGGTTGACTTAAAAAATACAATTTGTCAGGTCACATTAGTCATGTGACCTTGTTCTGGTTTTCATGCAAATTTGAATCGTTGTCCAAATTGATACATTTGTAGCAAAGAAAAAAAAAGTTGTGAAAAGTGTGCGCGCTGGAACGTCACTACTTCGCACATCTCCAGTGGGAAGGAGGCAGCTACGAGCGAAGTGCAGGAGACGAATAGGGATACAGTGAGAAATCAGAGATGTGCAGTGAGGGACAGAAGGAATACATACCCTTTCTGTCTATCCATATATACACAAACTATATCAAAGAGATATCTTACCTTCATTTCACCAGGCTGATTTAGAGTGGCATCGATGCTGTGAGTGTCCTCCCATTCTTGGTCTAGGGGATGTAATGTAACGGGGCTTTCTGTTGGCTCGTAGCCATCATTGGATTGTCCTCTACAATTGGATTTCAAAGGGAAGTCTCTGGGAGTTTTAGGTCCTTCTCCATTTACCAAGTTCTCTGCAGTAGAAGGTTTTAATGAAGGAGGAGGTGGAGGAGGAGGTGGGATAGTCTGCGTCCCAGGAGAAGGTAGGATAGTCTGTGTCCCAGGAGAAGGTAGGATAGTCTGCGTCCCAGGAGAAGGTAGGATAGTCTGCGTCCCAGGAGAAGGTAGTGTGTTGTTTTCCTCAGACTCCACCGGATTGGGTGTTGCTATTCCATTGGCTGTGAGTTTCTGTTCATCCTGAGGAAGGTCTGTACTCATACCAAGCTTCTGAAGAAGAGGATGCTCCGTAAACAGTTTTAACGGAGAATACACTTTTGTTCTTTGTCTTTCCTGAGACCCGTTGTTAAAACCACCTGAAGGTTCTTTCTTGACATCGTTGGGACTTACCGTGCAGGGAAAAGAATAGAATTATTTAGTCGGGTACGTCATAGAATTAATTTTTGTTTATTATTAATAATATTATTTTTTTTAAAGTCAGATGCTACTGATCAATACCATCAAATCTTAGTAGAGCTCTCTGAATATTTAAAAACCCAGTGACAACCTCAAAGCACTCCCTCAAATATCAAGGATGACTTCATACATTTATTTCCAAGCAAGTACAATGGTTTAGAGCAGGGATGGCCAACTCCAGTCCTCAAGGGCCACCGTCAGGTATTACGGATATCCCTGCCTCAGAATGACTGAGCCTCCTGTGCTGAAGCAGGGATAACCTTAGTACCTGTCCTGTTGGTGGCCCTTGAGGACTCTAGTTGACTGCCCCTGGTGTAGAGCATAAGCAAAAATTACTTCTACAATGCAAACGTTTCTGCTTTTCTGCTACGTTTCCTTTGTCAAATGGACATCGCCTCCAAATGATGAAATATATTATATACATGTAGGTACCAGAGGGGTAAAAAAAAGTTTGAATGATAACAGAGAAGGAGGTTTAATTTTAACGATCATTATACAGTATACACTCCTAGTACACTCAATATTTAACAATAAGAAACTCTAATGATTCAAGGTTATCAAACGTCCATGCAAAATAACAGATTTTGGCCCAGATAAACGCTTCCGGTGCCACAATTCATCGTACCGCCCGTTAAAGTGAACAGGCCCATAAGGTGCCTTCCAGCGCTGACCACATGTAGTAGGTATGGGCCTTCATGTCTGAAGAGCTTACCTTCTGTGATACAAGCTTTTGTAGTTTATAAAACCCATTCTTATTAAATATGTCATATAGCAGAGAATAAACACTACATGTAACTGTGTTTTTTTCTAAATTCAAAGTATTTGCAAAATAGCCAAAAATCTAAATCAGTGATGTGCATTGATTGCATGTAGGTATGTAGGTACACAATTACACACTTACTTAAATGTTTTTACTAAATCTAGCGTTCAGGGCTTGGAATGGACAATACCCTGCAGACAGACCGATACAGTGCTCACTTGTTTGCTATTGAGGCCCTGGGTCCATGTGCGGTGTAAGCTCGTTCATTCATCACATATGGATGGGAATAGAGCTCTGCAGAGGAAATGGGCCCTGTCCAGGTGCTGAGACCCGAACAACAATGAAAGGATGCCAAGGAAAGCATCCATCCCCCATGTCCACAGCCCACATTGCTTTGTCATCACTATGTCTCACATGACGAAGGACAGCTTCCTCCTAGACAGTAATTATTAAAGGTGCAACAGGTCGATTTCCTATTGGTTGGCAATACTACAAAGCGACCACAATATAAAGAAAGCTGAACTCTTGCTGGACATGGGAAAGACTGCCCACTAGGGGCCACTGTGCCGACTATGGGCCAGAGATTTCAAAGCCTCCTATCTCCTTATAGTACACACCTGGTGCCCTCAAAGCGACTAATGAGGTGCGATATCTTGCTTGGTTTTTCCGTTGCAGAGGTGGGCGTCGCATCTTCCATCCTCGATTTCACCCGGGGAAGCGTCCTCCGGTAAGGGGACCGGTGCGTAAAGGGAGACTGAGATGGTGGCAAATCTGCAGGTTTCGGAGGCACTGTCACAAACAGAAACACAATAGGCAAATGTTACCCAGAGCAATGCCACAGCTGGTCCAATGCCACGCAGAAGCATAGAAATGAATAACCAACAAGGGCCAGGGGGCCCACCCAGTCTGCCCATTTCCCCTATTGCAATGAAACCAGATTCTACCATTACTAATGACGCCCTATCCCTCCCGGGATCCCGGGGTCTGTCACAAGCATGTTTTCATTCATAGACTATATTTTGCCCCTTCCACTGTTTCTGGAAAGCTGCTCCATGCAACCACTACTCTTTCCGAAAAAAAGAACCATTGAACACTTCTCACATTTGCATACGACGCTTGCACATGCGGTCCTGCTGATCTCCTCTCTGTGAAGGTGCAGAAGATGAATTATTACTCCACACTCCCCATTGACCAGCGCGCTCGCATTGGTATTCCGCGTCGCTCCAGGGATTTCAGTTCTAGCTAGTTGGCATTTGGCAAATAAAAAATGGCGACCAGCAACTTCCCTACTTGATCATGTGGATGCCCCGGTAGCGCAGCCACTGCGTCATGAGGTCTAGCACTCCACTGGCCCCAGGACTTCGTGGATACTTCATGCCATTGTTGCACTCGTTTTTACGGGGAAAATCGGGTTTTGTGCTACTACGGAACGCAGAACACCACCCAACACGCGGGGAAGAGGATGGCTCAACCTCCGTTTCAAGTGATCCCGCGATGATGTGAAAGCCATTTACTGGAGGGGCTATGGCTCCTATAACCGGGGTGCCCATCCCCTGACTTTGTGCTCCCGGAGATATTTGTCGGGGGTTTTTTTTGTGCCGGTGTGAAAAAAATACCCACAAATGCGGCCGCCAGGTCACCAATAAGATCATCAACTTTCATATGGTGCCATCCATTGCAAGGGGTTGCCAGATGTTGTTGGACGCAACCGGCAGTGACGCGATACGTGGAACACAAGACGCAAGCCATCGACCGGGAAGAGCGGAAGCGACGACTGCGATAGAGACGACGATCCCCTCGGGGTGCCCCAATGCTCCTTTTTATTATCGTTACGTGCATTTTTATGATGGACCAAATGTGAGTACATTTCATCTGTTTTCTACATCAAGCTCTGTACTATGTTCTCCTCTATCCCTACACCTCCAGGTAACCCGCATACAGCACCTATCCATCCGAGGAAGGATACTGTGCCACAGTTTGGGAGACGTGCTTTATATAATCTATAATCTTTAATTGATAAGAGCCGAGACTCCCTAGTGATCATTCATTTCCTCCATACGTTGTTACACTATTGCATTTCTTCTGGTCTGTTTGGGTGATCTGTGTTTTGCTCCCTCTGAACCTTTGGAGAGAATGTGCCCTAGGGAAGGGGTGCACAAAGTTTTGGCCCTGCGCCCCACTGCCTGCTCAGCCCGAGTCCGTGCGCCCCCGCCCCCCACCCCCACCCTGGTATCCAGCAAATGACGCCGTGGGGTCATCATGTGACGTCAGATGGTCCCGTTGCATGATCCGACGCCGCATTGCCATGGCGACGCGTCACCAGAAGCCGTTGGAGAGCAGGTTAGTGAGTTACCGAGGCCTCGCACGCTCCCTGGCATTTAATTTAAATGCTTTGGGGAAGAGTACGGCACCTGTGTAACCACCGCGCCCCTCAAAAAAAATTAGCACTCCCCCCCCCTCTGTTTGCGCACCCCTGCTCTAGGGGAACTTTTTGGAAACGAGTTCCCACCGGAGGTCTGAGCATTACTTTTAATTAAATAATGGTGTTTTGTGATCAAATCACTTATCCTTTATGTCACTTAATATTGTGAATCACTATCACATATAGATATATATTTTCACTCACACGAGCACATTTTGTGGGAGCGCCGTTCTAAACCCCTCTCTGGGTTATAATTTTATAGGGGTCCGTGTTAAATGGACAAGAAGTAAAGAGTGACACTGAGTGCTAATTTGCATGTCATTTCCCAGAATCCCTGGCTGCAGTGGAAGCACTATATGCGAACAGATAAGGGGAAAAGCAGGGTTGCACACCTGTCTGAGACGTGAATGTGCTAACAAGTGGTATTTTGACTTGCTGTACGCTGTATGATTGGGGTTTTTTTTGTCACTTTTTTTTTACACACCATAACTTATTTAATGTGGGATCGAAACCTAGCCCAGCTTCACATGGCAAAGCCATTATAACCAGCCTCACACGGATGAGACGCAAAAAGGTTGGAACAGTTGCCTGTCAGTAGGCTACTGGCTATGCGCTTCTGTAACCCAGGCTGTGCTGAAAAGCTGTGTAATGCGGCAGATAAGCTTATAGGGCCCCATGTTAAAATGGATTTAAAGTAAAGGTGACACGTTGTGCTCATTTGCATGTCATTACCCAGAATCCCTGGCTGCAGTGGAAGCATTGTATGCTAGGAGATCATGGGGAAAGGCAGGGTTGTCTGAGACACAAAATATGCTCACATGTGATATTTTTATTTTCTGTATGATTCTAGAGAAAATTAAATAATGACCAACCTAATTATCTGTTTAAATATGTAACTAAAACCTGCCAGCAGGAAATGAACGGTAAGACGTGCTCGTGTCCCGGGCACGGTAACAGGATATGGATTGCATCCTGCAGCTAATTTTATTGCAGGGTTTGTTCTTTGCTTCTCTCTCGAGGGACTGACGTTGGATGTAGCGAGAATCTGATATTGAACTGGGCCATAAATGAATTATACGGTCTCCAGCCGCAGGTCAGGACCGCCCTTCCTACGCTCTACTAGCTCCTGACGGATTGATTTGCAGAGGTGAGGCAGATGTTGGGCATTGAGCATCTGATTCTCGTCTGTGCCAAGCCCGCGGCAGAAAGACGGCCATGAAACGGCTTCGGCCACAAGGTCACACGACAGTCTCTGAAAGATGAAACGTTGGACATTTAATCCCGAGTCCTACAGATGCAGCAAGGCGTCCTGTTTTCGGCGGTCGCCAACAAACAAGGAAAAGTGCCGGGGACCGTGTCTGCCGCGATGGAGCTATGGGGAGGGGTTTCCAGGCTTCTGAACGGGACCCCCCCTGCAGCGTCGCAACCGCGAGTGTCACCGAAGAACGTACGTGTGGCTGCATCTGCACCTAATAAAGTCATATCAATCCCTTCCCCGGTGCGACAGAACCACCTGTGCAAAGTATAATATCTAAATCCTGGAATATACCCATGTAGGAGACTTGCTGCCACCACGATCGCGAGATGACATCTGCGTGAACACGGGTATTTGTACGGCGGCTACGGTCAGCCGGAATAATTGTGTGTGTTACAGGCATACCCCACATTAACGTACGCACTGGGTCCAGAGCATGTATGTAAAATGAGAATGTACCTAGCATGAAGCACTACCTTCCCCACTTATCGATGCTTCGGTACAGGCAGGGAGCCAGGTACTGCTGTTCAGGACGTGCTGACAGGCGCATGCGCGAGCTGCCGTTTGCCTATGGGGCGAGGGGAATCAGCGCGTGACTACTACGGCGGTCTGTAGGGCAGAATAAGTGTCCGTACTCACGATGCGAGCGTACGGACTCGGGGGTATGGGGCTATTGAAAATATGTCCTTATTCGCGAGTGTCCTTAAAGTGAGTGTCCTTAAACCGGGGTACGCCTTTATTTATATTAGTGCAGTTCAGTACATGAGGCCAGCAGGTGGCGCACTGAATATCTTCACTTATGATACTCGGTAGCCGCAGATTGCACATACAGATTGTAAATGGCGGGGATTTCCACTTGGGATAGAGAATAGTCAGTCTTGCTACATCTGTACACACTGCGTGAGAACACAGACTGAGGAAACAAGCCATTCTGATGTTGGAGTGATTAGAACAGGGTTACAAAGCAATCCTCTGATTTAGGGGGGGGGGGCAACCATTTTCTCAAGAGGGCCAATAAATGGGCAAAGAAATTCTGGGGGGGGGGGAGGGGTTACCGTCCTCCCCGTCACTGCCGTAGGGGGCAGTAGTAGTGCAGCGGCAGGGACAATGGCAGTCTGTGTGGAGCGGGCAGGGCCGCCGACAGCTTTCTTACGGCCCAGGACTAGAGAGTTTATACCTGGGTCCCCCCCCCCCAACCCACGCAACCCCCCCCAAACGGAACGTGTCAACCCCCCAACCCTCTCTCTCACCACTTCACTCTTAACCCCCTTTATTTCTCTCCCCTTCCCCCTACTCATTGTCCCCTCGTCCCCACCCCCTCCTCTCAATCCCCCTCTCTCACAAATACTCCCACCGTTACAATCCTTCCTACCCCACAATTTTACCTTGGCGGTTACAGTGGCACAGGATCCTCCGGGGGATCAGCCTCTCACGCCAGTCTGACCGCCCCGGCAGGTCAGACCTGCCCAGAAGTCGGGCCCAACTTCCGTATCTGCCACCAGGCCCCAGCTCCCCTCCGGTCCTGCTGCAGAGGGGAGCTGCAGCCTCACGGAGGTTGGGCTCGACTTCCGGCGCGAGAAGAGCTAGAGCCTCGGAGGATCACGCGGGCCGGTAACCCTCTGGATCACAAACTCTCAGGATCAGGGCCCTCGTTGCCTTTTCTAATCTGTTTGCGCTTGTTTGCCTTCTGCTTATGCAATTAATTTCACTCTACAACCCCTACTGTACCACGCTACGGAATATGCTGCCGCTTCAGAAATAAACTGTATGAATAATAATAATGACAGCAAGTCACAAAGGTGACATTTTTTTTTAGAATAAGTCTTCTTCTAAACATGAATTATGTCACCAAGTTAAAAAAAAAAAAGGATATTTTATTATCACTAAACTGTATTGATATAACACATGCAAAACAAGCAAGAGAACGCTGCAGCTATTCCAATGCTGAGGAGATCCAGGGCGAGTTTTACATCTTTGATCATTATTATTTTTCAAGTTATTATTTTGGAAAATGTTTTGCAAGTTTTAATTTGGTGAAAATCCTAACATCAAGGCAGTTTTTACATGTACTGAAAAACACTTACCCTAAAACCCCTAATCAGACCCCTTACCCTAAAACCCCTAATCAGACCCCTTACCCTAAAACCCCTAATCAGACCCCTTACCCTAAAACCCCCTAATCAGACCCCTTACCCTAAAATCCCCAAATCAGACCCCTTACCCTAAAACCCCCTAATCAGACCCCTTACCCTTAAACCCACTAATCAGACCCTTACCCTAAAACCCCTAATCAGACCCCTTACCCTTAAACCCACTAATCAGACCCCTTACCCTAAAACCCCTAATCAGAACCCTACCCTTAAACCGCACTAATCAGACCCTTACCCTAAAATCCCCAAATCAGACCCCTCACCCTAAAACCCCAAATCAGACCCTTACCCTAAAAACCCCTATCTGACATTACCCTAACCCAGGGGGGCGCAAACTTTTTTCCCTGCGCCCCCCTGCCGGCTGTCCCCTCACTCCCGCGCCCCCCCCCCCAACCCCAACTTACCCTCGCTCCGGCGTAATGACGCCACGTTGCCATAGCAACGTGACGTCACATGACCTCGCAGCGTCATTTTGACGCCGCGTTGCCATGGCGACGCCGGGAGGAAGCCGCCGGAGCCACGGGTAAGTATGGTTTACAGAGGCCCTGCAGCTCCCCCGGCACTTAATTTAAGTGCCTTCGGGAAGCGCGCGGGGCCTCTGTAAACCCCGCGCCCCCCGTCGGCAGTCTCGCGCCCCCCCTGGGGGTCGCGCCCCACAGTTTGCGCACCGCTGCCCTAACCCACCGGTGCGCAAACTGGGGGGGCGGTAGAATTTGTAGGGGGGGGGGGTGCGCGGGCGGTTACAGAGGCCCCGCGCTCTTCCCCACAGCATTTAAATTACATGCCAGGGGAGGCGTGAGGCCTCTGTAACTCACTTATCTGCTCTCTGCGGGTCTTCGGCGACAAGTCGTCATGGCAACGGGCGTCAAATGACGCGGCGGAGTCACGTGACGTCACATGACCCGTGATGTCATTTAACGCCGAGTCATTGTGAGAGGGGGGGGGAGCAAATACTGCTGCTCCCGGCCAGGGGGGCGCAGCTCAAGAAGCTTGTGCACCCCTGCTCTAACACCTAATCAGACCCCTTACCCTAAAACCCCTAATCAGACCCCTTACCCAGACAATTCACAATAAAATCTATAGGGACCAGACAAGACTGGAGTTAATAGGCCTCCCCCCTCCTATCTAGACTGCCTAACCCCCCCCTCCATCGCAATTCCTCCCCCCCAGCTCCCCTCCGGTCCTGCTGCAGAGGGAGCTGCACCTCACGGAGGTTGGGCTCGACTTCCGGCGCGAGAAGAGCTAGAGCCTCGGAGGATCACCGGGCCGGTAACCCTCTGGATCACAAACTCTCAGATCAGGGCCCTCGTTGCCTTTTCTAATCTGTTTGCGCTTGTTTGCCTTCTGCTTATGCAATTAATTTCACTCTACAACCCCTACGTACCACCGTCTACGGAATATGCTGCTCCGCTTCAGAAATAAACTGTATGAATAATAATAATGACAGCAAGTCACAAAGGTGACATTTTTTTTAGAATAAGTCTTCTTCTAACATGAATTATGTCACCAAGTTAAAAAAAAAAAGGATATTTTTATATCACTAAACTGTATTGATATAACACATGCAAAACAAGCAGAGAACGCTGCAGCTATTCCAATGCTGAGGAATCCAGGGCGAGTTTTACATCTTTGATCATTATTATTTTTCAAGTTATTATTGGGAAAATGTTTTGCAAGTTTTAATTTGGTGAAAATCCTAACATCAAGGCAGTTTTTACATGTACTGAAAAACACTTACCCTAAAACCCCTAATCAGACCCCTTATACCCTAAACACCCTAATCAGACCCCTTACCCTAAAACCCCTAATCAGACCCCTTACCCTAAAACCCCCTAACAGACCCCTTACCCAAAATCCCCAATCAGACCCCTTACCCTAAAACCCCCTAATCAGACCCCTTACCCTTAAAACCCACTAATCAGACCCTTACCCTAAAACCCCTAATCAGACCCCTTACCCTTAAAACCCACTAACAGAACAAGCCCCTTACCAAAACCCCTAATCAACCCCTTACCCTAAAACCCCCTAACAGACACCCTTACCCTAAAACCCCCTAATCAACCCTCCCTTAAACCCACTAATCAGACCCACTTCCCTAAAATCCCCAAATCAGACCCTCACCCTAAAACCCAAATCAGACCCTTACCAAAAACCCCTATCTGACATTACCCTACCCGGGGGGCGCAAACTTTTTTCCCTGCGCCCCCCTGCCGGCTGTCCCCTCACTCCCGCGCCCCCCCCCCCAACCCCAACTTACCCTCGCTCCGGCGTAATGACGCCACGTTGCCATAGCAACGTGACGTCACATGACCTCCAGCGTCATTTTGACGCCGCGTTGCCATGGCGACGCCGGGAGAAGCCGCCGGAGCCACGGGTAAGTATGGTTTACAGAGGCCCGGCAGCTCCCCCGGCACTTAATTTAAGTGCCTTCGGGAAGCGCGCGGGGCCTCTGTAAACCCCGCCCCCCCGTGGCAGTCTCGCGCGCCCCCCTGTGGGTCGCGCCCCACAGTTTGGCACCGCTGCCCTAACCCACCCCGGTTGCGCAAACTGGGGGGGCGGTAGAATTTGTAGGGGGGGGGGTGCGCGGCGGTTACAGAGGCCCCCGCTCTTCCCCACATCATTTAAATTACATGCCAGGGAGGCGTGAGGCCTCTGTAACTCACTTATCTGCTCTCTGCGGTCTCGGCGACAGTCGTCATGGACAACGGGCGTCAAATGACGCGGCGGAGTCACGTGACGTCACATGAACCCGTGATGTCATTTAACGCCGAGTCATTGTAGAGGGGGGGGGAGCAAATACTGCTGCTCCCGGCCAGGGGGCGCAGCTCAAGAAGCTTGTGCACCCCTGCTCTAACACTAATTCAACCGACCCCTTACCCTAAAACCCCTAATCAGACCCCTTACCCTAAAACCCATAAATCAGACCCTTACCCTAAAACCCCTAATCAGACCCCTTACCCTAAACCCCCTAAATCAGAACCCTTACCCTAAAACCCCCTAATCAGACCCTTACCCTAAAACCCACAACCTTAACGCCTTACCCTAAAACCCCTAAAGTTAACCCCTAATGCACTTACTTTAGCGGCAGCAGCGGCTAAATGGATGAGACGAGATGCCCGATGCCATTGCCAAGTCCCCTTCGTTTTGTTGGGTAGTATTAATAACGCAGGGCACGAGATGTCAAGTATATATTTTTTAATGGGTTTGGAGCTTGAGACATTTACAATGTTTATCGGGTGTTAAAAGAAGAAATCGAATCTCAATTAAAGTCCCTTCCACCAGCAAAAGAGTCAAATTTGTAATGAAAACCGACCTTGTTTAAACCCTGCTGCCAGTACCTCTTGTAGGAAGAAAACAAATATTTGCAAAACGTTACAATTTTTACACCACAAATGATCTCATCGCATTCAGAGCCAAAGATTGCTTGGTAGAGCGTTACAGATCACTGCTCTGCACGCAAGGCTCCCACACCCAGTCACTCCTACCAACGACTGCCATCTACTGCACCTATTCCCTCACCTGCTGTCTCTCTCTCCCATCACACCACTTAGATTGTAAGCTCTCCGGGGCAGGGATTTCCTTTCCGATTGTCTGGTCTTATTTGTTGCACTTATTGTACTATAGTTCCCTGTACTGTTTTGTATCTCTTGTAAAGGGCCAAGTACAGCTGTGGGCGCGACATAAATATATACATACAAAGGCTAAGGAGTTTGGGGAGTGTCCTCCAAGCCATCGCCCCTCATGCCACACACCCGCTTCTTGTAAATAAAATATCAAGCTGCCAGGTTTCATAGGTTTAATTCGCCCCCTGAATAGAAAACTCGAGCTTTCCTTTCAGAAAGTGTTTTGTTCTTTAACACGAGGAAGAAACACGTGAAACATTTAGACAACCAAGTGTAGTGTGCATAGGTAGGAGAAAGCGCTGGGACCCCCTCCCAAGGTCTGGGGACCCCCTCCCAAAGGCTGGGGACCCCCTCCCAAAGGCTGGGAACCCCCTCCCAAAGGCTGGGGACCACCTCCCAAAGGCTGGAGACCACCTCCCAAAGGCTGGAGACCACCTCCCAAAGGCTGGGGACCACCTCCCAAAGGCTGGGACCCCCTTCCCAAAGGCTGGGACCCCCTCCCCAAAGGCTGGGACCCCCTCCCCAAAGGCTGGGACCCCCTCCAGAACTACCTCCTCACAGGTGATTCACTACTAGTTGGAAGCAAGTTCTCCTAAACCAGGGGCGGACAACTCCAATCCCCAAGGGCCATCAACAGGTCAGTTTTTCAGGATATCCCTGCTTCAGCACAGGTGGCTTAGTCGAAGACTTATCCACTGATTGAGCCAACTGTGCTGAAGCAGGGATAGCCATAAAAGCTGGCCTCTTGGTGGCCCTTGCCCACCCCTGTCCTAAACTGCGGCGAAGAGTTTATTTCCCGTAAATGTGAAAACGAGAAGCAGGGGGACATCCAACGCGTGAGACCAAGTTAAAAACCCTTTGGGGATTGCCTTGGCCAGGCAGCTACAGCGGTGTCACCCCGTTTTGGCCCAAACTTGTAACGAAAGATGCCCTCTTTTTGGCATGTAGACATAGGAAAGGCTTGATGACAAATCGCATTGCAGGATTTTTGCAGCGTGTTGAAAAAAGAGATGGGAAATAATTCGATATATTTGCACATTGCAGACAGCATTACATGCACGTGTAAAAGCTTTTTTACCGGCCGGCTTCGGACTTTCCTTGCGCGATGGCGTGTCAGCGTTTATCCCCTGCGCGTCCTCATGCTGTGCGTTCCTCGCCCCTTGCTGCACCAGTCTGTCTGTGCTTGTGGAGATGGGTTTCCAGATCGGGAGGAGGCGCGGACAGGGGACGCTGCTGCCTGGGAAAGCAAACACACGAGAAGACTCCGGTTAACCCGACAATGACAATGTCTTGTACGTCTATCACTCGATCCATTTCCAAAGCGCTGCACAATTACATGCCACAAACGGGCGAGAAGGGGAGAGAACTAGAATTAAGGGTGGTACAAACCCCATCTAATTAGGGGGAGACCCAATGTGTACACAACAAACTCTCAAAAAGGATTTACAAACATTTCTATTTGTCTGATTTCCTTAAAGAGGCAAGAACCCGCTAGCTTTAAATTATTAAAGGTACAAGTATGTATTCATTTTTTTATTCACTACTTATTTTTTTATGGTAAGCAAAAAATCTGGGGCGGGAGGGTGTATTGTAAAACAGGTAAACAGAAGTAGCTACAGTAATAGGCTTCAATTTAGTACACTTGGAGAAACATTCATTTTTAACAGGATGAAAATAAATACAATTGTTACTTTAGGGCGATAGAAGCTTTCTAAAGATGCCGATTACACTGGTAAGTGGTTCAATTTTTTAAACCCGCTATGTGAAATTGCCCTTTAAATATACCTGTATCACTGTCTCATATACATTTAAATACCTGCTGTGTGTGTGTCTCTGTGACACTAATCAAAAGGACTGCTAGATTAGATTAACCTGTGTAATTGCACATTGTGTAATTAGTGGAAGATTGGAATAATTTCCAATCCATTGCCAAAAATAGAGATACAGGGCCTCATGCAGAGAGCAGCGCTATTTGAAATCTCGCCATTTTCCGGAGAAAATCACGCTAAAAACAGCTGAAAATGGCGAGCTAGGGAAAACGCGCCATTTTTTTTTTCTATTTCAAAATCTCGCCGCGAGGCTGGCGAGAAACTACATCTCGCCAGTCTGAAAAGTATCCGAATTCAGAAAGGCGCGCTCGCCATCTAGCGGCTGTTTTTGGCGAGATTTTCGTCAATTTTCTCCGCCAACTAAAGTTGGCAAGAAGCAGGAGCTCGCCGGCTATAGGGGGGGAAAAAAAATGCGCGATTTTTTTTCCCCTTTCAGCTGCGCACATCTCCTCATTTACAATTCTCCACATGCAGTAATGCTAAAAATAGCGGATTTCGCCCATTTCTGCATATGGAGAATAAAACTCTCCATTAAACCTACTTTTTATTCCCCTCTCCAATTTTAAAAAGCGCTGCTCTCTGCATAGGCCCCACAATGTTAATATATTTTGCACCAATTCAGCTAAAACTCAACAGAGCCTGATTGATGTAACAAATATTCCAGAATCCCACCGGAAATAAGACTGCTCTGAAGTACAAACTATTATTGAGGGTTATTATGCAGTCTCAATCCACAAGAAAGTTGCGATATCTTTCATTATATGTGCTTTATTCTCGCACCTTCTTGGGGTTTGTAAGGGATTACCCAAATTCTTACATTATTTTCCTGTAGACGCGACACATTCCTTTCTTCCCAACTACAGACTGTCATTCCAGCAATCTTTTAACATAGCAGTTACCAGTCTGCCAAAGCTGAAGGCTACTGTGCCCAATACCGAATGATACATTCTGTTAAAAAGTAATAAATGCAGGTTTGTTAATAAAAAAAATAAAAATAATAACGTAAAAAAATCTAGTTGTCCTTTAAACCTCGTAGTGTAGGAGTGGCCAACTCCAGTCCTCAAGGGCCACCAACAGGTCAGGTTTTCACTGATTGAGCCACCTGTGCCGAAGCAGGTATAGCCTTAAAACCTGACCTGTTGGTGGCCGTTGACCGCCCCTGCACCCCTTTGAGAATTCAGTAATAATACGATCAGGATACAGGTCTTAAAAGATACAATGTGGCTTCTCCTGGGAGGTGTGATAGCGGAGGTGGCGTGCTATTGCATGGGGCTTCTCCTGTGAGGTGTGATAGCGCAGGTGGCGTGCTATTACATGGGGCATCTCATACGATAGCACGTCATGTGCACTCGCACACCTTACAGAATAAGGGCCACTGATGGGAACCGTTCATGAAAAAGCGGGCACACTTTCCTTGCAAATCAGCAAAAATGTTATAAAACCTTGAATCTGCCGTCAATTTTTTCCATCTCCCAGGAGTGCTCTGGAAACCACGCTCCGTGGCCTCCAATTAGTGGATGCTAATGGAATTCACAGTGCACTGCGCCTACTTTTATTCACCGCACACACAGGACATGCTAATCTCTCACTAAAAAATGCCCCCCCCCCCCGCGCCTGGTCTCAGCAAAGAGGGGATCAGCGCCCTCTGAATTATATATGCCGTGACTTTAAACCTGCAGCGTACAGAAAAAGGATACTTGTCTTGTTTGAGCCCTGAAAGCGTTCGCAATAACATATAACGGGTCATTTTAAAAGGTATATTTAACCTCCCGAGTGCCGAGGGTTGTGCGATTGCTTACTTCCGTTTCAATGGGGGTGGCAGCACCGCCTAAGCGATCACCCGCTACGAAAACGAGCATTTGCCCAGGACATGCCAGGTACATCATAAGAGCACTGCAAGGGTTAAACTGGTGAATGTGTATATGTATAATTACATTTATATAGCGTCAACAGTGTACACGGCACTTTCCAAAATTACAATGCGGGGAAATCAAGTACCAAAACAGTGGGGATGAGAGCGGGAGGTAATTGACAACAGAAGGCAAAGGGAGGCCTTGATCTGAAGAGCTTTCAATCTAAGTGGTAGAACAGATATCCAATGAGGAGTCCCATTCTAACACGTGTTTAACGCGCCATTGTATATGTCCAAAAACTACCGCAGCAGATATTAACCCTCTAGCTGCCGGCACAATGCGTTGCGGGCCTCTCTGTTATTTCTCTTCCCCCGTCATTCAAGGCAAAGTAAATGATATTTTACATTATTCGTTCTCCAACACAGAAGATGAATTTTAACAGCTCACAAATTAAACATGCAACTAATGGGAAAGAGAAAATATTGAGGCCCCAAATCAGCCAGTTGTAGCGCAATGGCCTGCAGTGGTGGCTCGCCCTATCAGGCTATCAAGGTTGCCCCGGCGGGCCCGGTGCTGCAGCTCCCGGACCACCTGCCGTACTCTCCCTCCTTTCGGTTCTGGGATCCAACTTCCGACCGACCAGAGGAGGGAGCTGCAGAGTCCTCGGACCGGCGCAAAACCACTCCTCACCCCAAGGTAAGTGTGTGTGTGTTGGTGTGTGGGTTGGTGTGTGGGTTGGTGTGTGGGTGTGTGGGTGTGTGTGGGTGGGTGTCTTGGTGTGTGGGTGTGTGTGGGTGGGTGTCTTGGTGTGTGGGTGTGGGTGGGTGGGTGTCTTGGTGTGTGGGTGTGTGTGGGTGTGTGTCTTGGTGTGTGGGTTCGTGTTGAAGTGAGTGAGGGTCTTAACTTCTCCGGAGCGGCTCTCCACCTGGAGCGTCGTGTTGTCATGGCGACCAGACCTCAAATGATAGCTTGCCATAGCAATGTGATGTCACATGACACCGTGACACCGCAGAAGGGCCGCTCTTCAAGAATCCCCTGGCTTGAAAGGTAAGTACAATCGGCTATTTACACCATACATATATTTATATTCCCCATTGATTGCTATCCCTATGGGAGAAGCGCAGGGATTCACTTTCTGTTTTGCACATTTGTATGGCCATTTCCTTCACTATCTGCATGCTCCTTATATGGAGAAGCGCGGTGATTATATTTGTTTTACATTATTTGTTGGGCCGATTTTAATCCTTTGCAGCACGCTCCTAGAGGGCAACACTACTATGGTGTAATTGAATATATTTAGCCAATCACCTGCAACTGCTTATTGAGCGGTTTGTGGCAGGCCAGCCCCTCCTCTTCTAGGTATATAATCTCCTAGCAAGGTCCCCTTATTTCACTCCACTTACATGTGAGTATCTGTACTGGTATATACCAGTTTTTAACTGCACTAGGTTATATAAGCATATGCTTTGATATTTTAACCCCTTCTGGGCTTATTTCACATAACACTAGTATGTATTTAGCGTAGGGACCTGCTAATGAGACTTACCTTGACGTGGTTAGCAGGCTTGGCATTATTTGATCAAAGGATGTATACCAAAAGTCTCCTTTTTTCTTATAGGTATTTACACCATACATATATTTATTTTCCCCATTGATTGCTATCCCAAAGGGAGAAGCGCAGGGATTCACTTTCTGTTAAGTACAATCGGCCCCTGCTGGTCTGTCATACGGTAATCATGTCTACATACTGTAATGATAGAAAACCCACTTTGGGTCCCAAAACCTGCCGTACTCATAAACACACAGCATACAGTTATTCCCCTACAGCCAGGGATTCTGGGTAATGACATGCAAATGAGCACTAATGGCAAGTCTCTTTTTGATGCTTATCCACTTTAACTATTCCAATAAAGAGGGAAATGCAGCAACGGTGAGTAGTACACAGAGGGAGACCGGAGGCCCTGACCCGAGGAGCTCACAGTTTAAAAAAAAGAAACCTTTTCAGCAGCATATATATTAAACTATAGCCGGGGGGCTCAACTCCAGTCCTCAACTCCCCCACCCACCCCTAACAGGTCAGGTTTTCAGGATATACCTACTTCAGCACAGGTGGCTCAATCAGTCCCAGCTTCAGCACAGGTGGCTCAATCAGTCCCAGCTCCAGCACAGGCTCAGAGCCTCTGATTGAGCCACCTATGCTGAAGCTGGGATATCCAGAAAACCTGACCTGTTGGGGGGGTCTTGAGGACTTCAGTTGAGCCCCCCTGAACTATAGCATGCTGAAAAAAACCCACTTGTTTGCAAACTCTCATACGGGACGAGGAAGTGCGCGTCTCCTCTGTCATCACGTGCGAAGACATGTCCATAGATAGGCGCCTGCTTATTAAGGTCTCTTCGTGCATATGAACGACACCACACTCATCAATGTAAAGAACGCCATTCCTGTCCAGAGGACTTCTCTTCTTGGATAAACCTGGTGCTGTTTTTTTTTTTTGCACCAATGTTGCAGCTGCGAGATAAACAGGCCCTACAGGCTGCAGGCAAAACAATGGCTTGTAGTCAAAATGAACACGCATTACACTAAAACAAGTTGGGAAGTCCTTTAGCGTACACCCAAAAGGTACCTAAAGAGTGCCCGGGCTTTGCACAGATTAAGTTCTATTCGAGGGGAATGGGATTTAAGGTGTACCATGTCTTGACACCATTAAGTTAACTTGGGCTTTAATGTACCACTGTATGATATTGGGGAGAATGGAAGTTGTGTTGTGGGGTTGGCCTAAAGCAGGGGAGCGCAATATTTTTCTCCTGTGCCCCCAACCAGTTGTCCCCCTCTCTGCACGTCCCCCCCCCCCCCCCCTTACCTCGGTTCCGCCGTTCTGGGCGGCATGACATCACGTTGCCATATCAACGCGACGTCCCATGACCCCGCGTTGCCATGGCGACGTACCTCCAGCAGCAGTCTGAACCAAGATAAATGCAGTTTACAGAGGCCTTTGCCACTTCCCCGGCACTTAATTTAAGTGCCTTTGGGAAGCGGGTGGAGCCTCTGTAAAACCCACACCCCCGCAGATAATCTCGCTCCCCCAGCCCCCTAGTTTGCGCACCCCTGTCCTAACTATACATTTTATTCAGCTCATAATGTCAAATAATCAGTTACCTGGACCCCTCACATGTTGCATGTGTGAGAAATTAGGCACGGAAACCTATCAGCGTTCAAACACCCACTACCCGTTTTCTTATATATTTAGAATGAACATTACTGCAATAATTGCTACCCTTCCCTGCCATTATGTACACTCATTACAGGGTCAGGAATGGGATGTCCAGCAGTAGGTAAAATTCAAGGGCTCAAGGCCTAGCATTTCAAACATGTAATGCATTAATGCATAGGGAAAATGTCAAGTTTACATTTGAATCCATAAATGTGATTTACACGCGTTTGTCACAGTGAATGCAGAATACACAGCTTGGAAAACCCAACCAACACATTTCAAACGTTATACAGGTGTTCAGCTCCATTTAAATGAATGGGAAATACTTCTCCAGCATGGGACAGACTGAAAACATATTGGATAGGGGTCATTGGCAGGGCTGCTGGGCTTTTGCCTTAAATGTTTTTTTATTTATAAAAATGTTTTACCAGGAAGTAATACACTGAGAGATACCTCTCGTTTTCAGGTATGTCCTGGGCACAGAGTTATGATGACAGATACATGGGCACATTAAAAGAACAGAGGTTATACAGTCAATTCACAGACATTTTATGGACAGATCGAGTTGGAAAATTGGGTACAGGGGATAAAAGGGCTGGTGAGTTTCAGATTGAAGTAGAGCAGCTTTAACATTAAATGGAAGAGCCAAAGTCTTTAATACAATATGGTGGGCACTTTCCCTCGTGTTTTGGGTCAGGTTTTGCCAGAACTCCATTTATTTGTTGTTGATGTTGCATTTGTACCAAATATGGAAAACAACACAAAATAAGCAGTAAAAATGCTGAAGTAGCATAATAAAGTATTAACAATTCTTAGAATATGTATAAAATCACAAAAACAATGAAAAAAAGATATGGTGAAAAATACCTAAGGATGGGCACTCGTCTGGTGTTCTGGTTTTTAAAACTCGGATGGATTGTGGTGGTGGGTTGGGTTTTAGGATGCAAGGTTTTGGTAGGTTCAGATTTTAACTCGCCCAGATGTGCCCATTTCTAATAGTTAAAATATGAAAGTGTTCCCGACATTGACATGAGTTATGCAACACGTTGAATATAATGGAGATAACAATAGGTTAGTTAGATTAGATTAGAGTTGCATTCCTCTGTGCAGCTGTAGATCAGAGATGGCCAACTCCAGTTCCTCAAGGGCCACCTTGAGAATATCCCTGCTTCAGCACAGGTTGCTCAGTCAGAATGATGGAGTCCCCTGTGCTGAAGCAGGGATATCCACAATACCTGGCCTCTTGAGAACTGGAGTTGGCCACCCCTGGTATAGGTGAAAGAGACACCTAGGGGTGTGCGCGTGCATTTCATTTATTGCCTGTAAAAGTGAATGCACCTTTAACCTGTTAGGCCTCGGACACGCTTACCGCTGGCGTGCTGAGGTGCGCTGGAGGCTCAGGGAAAGCGGGTGCTTTCCCTGGCCTTGCGGTTGCTTACCGCACGCGCTCTCAGCAGGCAGTCAGGGGGCGGGCGCGTCACTGGCAGGGGGCGGGCCAGTGACATCACGGAGCTGGTTCGCCCTCATTGGGTGAATCGCTCACGTGACCGGCCTGTCTCGCTGGCAAGCGGGGGAATTTTAAATTCCCCTAAGACCTGCGCTTCCGCAAGCGCGCGGAAGCGCAGGTGAGGCCCTACTAAAGCCGCTCTAATTGCGGCTGTAGGGGCTCAGTGCTGAGCGGGAGCGCGCGTCAGCACGCTTCCGCCAGCAAGCAGGCAACATGTCCGAGGCCTTAGACAAGGAAAGCAAAGCCCATGAATGCTAGTGGCTATTATTTAAAGGAAGCAGTTACAAAGATTAGTCATTAACGAAGTCGGCAGAGAATTTGCAAAGCTGCTAAAAGAGGTTTTTTTGTTTTTTATACCTCATGTAAAGCATCCATGCCATTTGCTAAGTGGACAAGTCATTTGCTCTAATTGCAAATGAGACAAATTTCAAAGTGAAAACATATAATATGCTTTAAAACCGTGCAAAGATCGTGACTCGTGGCACCTCGAGAGCGAGGTAATTAGAGGATCAAGGTTGAAAGACTTCGTTAGAATAATGTAACCCCCTGTGTGATGCAACACTCACCCCTGCCCTGACGAACATAAGAGCAGCCAGTAACAGGGGCGGTGGAAGAGGAGGGACCAAGAGGAAGTGGTGCGGGCAAGACACGGGAGTCAGATCTGCACAATCCCGAATGCCTTCAGGCTCGTTCGAGAGTGACCCAGGAGCCAGTCTGAGTCCCGCTGAGAGAGAGCCGAGAGTTGCCGGAGTGAGAGCAGTACATTGTGGCGAGAGGCACAGAGGATCCACGCCACAAAGTTGCACGAAGCACCGTCGAAGGGGGGCCCTCAACGACTGCAGTTAAAAGTATAACTGAAGCATACACAGACACACACACTCAGCTCTTTGCTGACCCACTGCTGGATGAAGCCCCCCAATGATCTCCCAGGTTCTGCAGTTCCAGCCTCTTCTCCATGTCGCTCCCACACATTTTCTGATTTCATCCTCCCATATTACTTTTTGTCAGAGTCTTGGTCTTTTAAATTGCTCTTGGAATCCAGTCGAGGACCATCTTTGTCCAACGATGGTTATACCTTTTGCCATGTATCCCGTCCTGCAGCCATTTTAATATCTTCACCTTTGTGATGACGTCACAGACTTTTGTTTGGTTCCAAAACCATTCATTCTTTTGCCTGACTCTTCGGGTAAATACCCAGCATGCATCTCTCCATACGTCCGAGTTATACATAGAATAGGTCCTTCTTGTGTGGGCCTGCCTAAACCATCTCTCATTGCCAAGACCTCGCTGGACACACCTTGAAATGTGCTTTGAAATAAAGGAGATCTGTTGTTCCTGCTGGATTTGTGATAGCAGTGACATACTGAGCATGTCACAGGTCCCTCCTATAGGAAGGTGGAACACATACACAGGGTGGCATCCTCTTTCTGACACCATAAGAGGACAGAACGGAAAAGGAATTCAAGTGGTTATTATAATAATAATAATAATAAAAACAATCCAGTCAAAAACCATGTATAACCAGGAACCAAAAAAGACAAAGTACTACTTTCCAGCAGGTAGAAATTATCAAAGAGGCAGGGAGAGCGTTCCCACAGTGAAAAACCGAGCTAATTTATTAGCAGCATGGATACATACAGCATACACAGGCCAAAAATCCTCCACCGACGCGTTTCAAGCGTTAGCTCTTTATCAAGGCGATTCCTTGATTATACACTATATTATTTCATATATGTGTCTGGACACTTTGTGTGTATACCTTACTACAGTGCCATGTGGGATACTACCAGTTGATTGGTTTCATAGGAGATTACCTCATCTATTGATACCTTAAGGGTACTCCTGCTAAAGGTTTCTAATTAACTTTATTGCGTATACTTGCTCACGCTGAGCATTGCACAATTTGTTTATCAAAAACCATGTATACACTGAAACAACATCGACATTGCCCTGCTGGTCTATAATTGTGGATCAAAGCCAACGGAAACTATTTGTCTTTGTTTTCTTAAGATGTAGAATAAAAGTAACAGGCTCCAACTAGATTGATTTAACATAAAAATACATGTTTTCCCCTAATTCCAAATATAGCAATGCAGTTTTTTCCCAAAGCCCTTCTCTTTTAAGCGGTGGAAACATGTGATATTTAGAAGCATGTGGTTTTGGCTTTTTTTTTAAGGGGTTAGTCTGGGTGCACAGGATACACAGTCTTAATAAACAGGTTGTATCGTTTGGTCTTACTATTATTACCTTAAAGCAGCAATCCAAAGGGAAATTTGGTTTGCAGTTTTTTTTTAACATAGGATTGAAGCGGAGCTGAAGCCCATTAATTTCAGCTCCGGGGACCCCCTGCGTCCACAGATATAGACCTGCGTAAGGGGTGCAAGTCGCAGCTTCGGCTGAGCTAGCTGGGGTTTAAAGTTTAAAGCTCCTGAGTCACGTGTCACGCAGCAGATGACATCACGGCTTCCCAATGGGCCGCAAGGCGTGGGAGCTTTGAAACGCCGCCATTACGTAAACCCTGCTAGCCAAGTGGAGTGGCTACCGGCGCCCCCTACAGAGGTAATTCCGGAAGCAGGAGACCCCCCTGCTTCAATCCTTTTTACACATCGGTGGGAAGCAGGGGGTTCCCCAGAGCAGAACCCCGTTAATTTCAGCTCCAGGTACCCCCTGGCTCCCACAATACATACATAGGTGCCGAAGGTTACGGCCAAGTATTTAAATCCTGTGTCACGTGGGCCAATGGGCAGCTGTGGCAAATGACATTGTGGCTTCCTGTTGGCCCACGTGATGCTGGAGATTTAAATCGCCATTTTGTTTCCCCTGGAGGGGATGCCACCAGTGACACCTTCCTAGATAAGTATCTCAGGAACCAGGGGGACCCCAGAGCTGACGTTAACGTAGTTCAGCTCCAGAGACCCCCAGGGTCATACACATGTAATACAAAATAAAATGGCGGCAAAGCAAGCCCGGGGAAAGTATAATACATATACACACGCGCAAGTGATACAAATGAAGAATACGAAGGCTTGTTGCTGTAATTCAGGAGTTGCCCACTCCAGTCCTCAAGGGCCACCAACAGGTCACGTTTTAAGGATATCCCTGCTTCAGCACAGATGGCTCAATCAAAGACTGCACCACCTGTGCTGATGCAGGGATATCCTTAGAACCTGACCTGCTTGTGGTCCCTGAGCACTGGAGTTGGCCGCCCCTGCTGTAGTTGATAGAGAGCTAGAATATGAAGGACTTTCACACCTCCAGTTTCCCTCTGTCACTGCTGCAGCACGACTCGTTTTCTACAGGCATTTTTACGCCACTAAATATGGCTTTACTTCCCTCCCACGTGTGACATGTATTACTTTCATGCTTTTTTTCCAGAAGTGCTATGTTAATAATTAAATGGTTACCAGGCTCACCGGCCGCCATTACGGAACCAAGGACAAAGTGCGGACCTGGACCCCCAGATCGTTCCGTGGGTGGGGGGAGCGAGGGTTGTTGTAGTCTTGTTGAGCAAGGGCGTAAGGGTGGTAGAGAGAAGCAGGCCCTACCTGTGGACAGGAGGCACAGCCCCAGCCTGGGGTGGGCCCTGCCTGCAGACAATCCTGGAAGTC
The DNA here is from genome assembly GCA_036426205.1 of Ascaphus truei. Taxonomy (NCBI): domain Eukaryota; kingdom Metazoa; phylum Chordata; class Amphibia; order Anura; family Ascaphidae; genus Ascaphus; species Ascaphus truei. The sequence goes on from CM071571.1 coordinate 11,652,859, forward strand.
AGGCCAAACTTCCGGTATCGGTGGGGCAGGCCACCAGAGTCGCTGGGCCTGGGACAGTCCCTTAGTTAAAAATGTTTAGCACCCCCCCACCTTCCTTCAAAACCCAGTTAGTTATTAAAAGACTCAGTATTCAGTGTTGGTGTCTTAAAGCTGCTCAAATGAATACATTGTAGTGACTTAGCTGACACTTTGTAATGCACATGTAACAGCCCACTGTAACCATGATTCCACGGTTACTAGTAACAGATTTCTATGTTACAGTGTTATATGTAGTATACAAGGTAATTTGGGCTGCTGCCTATGCCAGGGAGGTCCATAACCTAACAAATAAAATGCCTTAAAAACCTGTAAATCCAGCTATATGGTTTTATTTATTTCATTTTTACTGGATTGCAACTGTGAGGTCTAACGGAGCTAAGCTGCTCTATTTTTAGCCCTGAGACCTCCCATTTCCCAAGATACTTAAAGCTGTAGATTGCTTCAATATGGCTGCCAAAAAAACAGCGTCCCTTTGGGCCAATAGGAAGATGCAAACTCATGTGTTGTGGCTTCCTATTGAATAACCATTTGTATGTTCAGGGAGAACACTGGTAATTTTGCCTGTGTAAGCTTTTGTTTGAAAGAAGCCCGTAATAATCCCATCATTAGATTAATCTCATGTTTGGCTACGGTGGGGACCCTGTGTGGAGGGTAGGGACCACTTTAACACCACTAAAGAAAGGAAATGCATCAATATTTTTGTGTTTTGCCTTATTGCACAGCCAGGTGTATCTGCCCCAAAAATACTGGGTTTAGAACACACTTTAGTAAACGAATCCAGTGGGAGCTAAAGGTTATTTAACAGCTGAATGTCAGCGTATTCAAATCAGAGATTTCAACATGATTTGTCAAAACACCACACTGATTTGTACAACTGATATAAAGGGTCTTCATTCTCTCGGTGACTAGACGTCGAGATTTCGGTTTTGGGTGTTTCATTTTTGGTCTTTCAGGTGTTTACATTTTATCAAACAAATCTGTGTCTGTCAGTGTTAACAGCGGGGAAAAGATGGACATGGTTGAATTCCGTGTTTATCTGGGTACTTTTTATTAGTTTCCATACTTCCTGTGTGTCGCCTTTGTATCCTATCTGTGGCTGGGCTGCTACAAAAGCTCTCATTCAATAAGAAATTGTGCTTCATTTCTTCATTTTTTTTTTTAACTTAATTTTTTTTATTGAATTGTCTGAAGGGTACAGAAAAGAAAAAGGGGGTGGAGGGGAAGGGGGTACAGAAATTAAAGAGGGAGGTGTCCATCCGCATACATTACTATAAACAAGATAACAGAATTGCATACACATTCATATCCCTTTGGCAATATTTGTTGTCCAATACCCAATCTCCCAACAGATGAGTAAATCCCCTTTTTATCACATGTGGTGGAGCTCCCTCTGATGGCCCGGATACCCGAGAATTCTGATCTTTCCTGGCTCTATGCTTCCGACCCTTCTCATGGACCCCTGACCCAGACTCGAGTCCAACTTTTCCCATGCCAAATCCTATAGCTCCCTTGGGAAAGCCCCTGCCCGGATAACTATAACATTGTCCTTGCGTTTACCCCCTGGATACCTGCCGAAAGGATCCAAGGTTGCCACACTTTTAAAAGTTAGCTGCACGAGTCGTTTGACAGGGCTAAGAGCTTCTCCGTGTGGCAGATGAATCCCAGTCTATTTTTTATTTTAGGGGGGACTCCGGGCTGCATCCACACTGCGGCAATATCACACCTTACCGCCGTGGAGATGTGTCACTAGTTTGTTCTCCTGTCTAGACATGTTGTCAGATGGTCTGATTAACAGAAAGAGCTAGGGGTCCAGTTCCAGGTCAATCTGAAGCATTCTTTGGATCCATAATCTTACTTTTCCCCATTAGGGAGGACACCATCGGGCACGTTCACCACGTGTAAATGAATGAGGCCTGACCTCCGCAACCTTTGGGGCAATCTGGGGGGGGTATCCCAGAACTAATCTGGAAAGTCTGAGGGGCGTCAAGTACCACCTCATCAATACCTTACACGCGTTTTCCCTAATTACTGTGGATATTGAACATTTAGCTACGGCCATAAGGATAGTGTCCCAGTCCTCTACATTTATTTCTTCCCCAGGTCTTGTTCCTATTGGGTCATATATTTCAGTTGTGAGCAAGCTGAGGGGAACTGACCGCCGCTCCATATAGGACTGAGATGAGGCCTGAAGTCCCCAATCCCCTTAGGCAAAGAGATTCAAATCTTGTTAACGAATTATTGGGGCTCGACTTAAGATAGAATGCCTTGAGTTGCAGATAACTAAATATTTCCCTGCTAGGCATTTTTTTCACATCTGGAAAAGTTGAAATGACTTGAGTTTCAAGTCGGGCCCAAGTTCTCTGAGCCTAAAGACTCCTGCTTCCCTCTAAACTGAGAAGCTAATTTCCCATAAATGGGGGAGTTGTCAGAGAATGTCTGTTTCAAGGAGGCCCATAACCTAAGGGAATGGGCAATTGTTGGTAATTCAGTGTTTTCACGGGTCTGTTTATTGGGATCCATAGTAAATTATGGAGCTTAATCGGGGAGTTAAAGAAGACTCTAGATCTGTCCATCTCACGGATTTGTCTGTGAGCTAGAGAACCATCTGGCTCAGCTGAGCAGCCCTGTAATATAATTAATAATAGTTTGTTCTTGTATAGCGCTGCTAGTTTTATGTTTACTCCAAATGAACCTCGTGATAAGGGATTGGTGGTCTGATATCTCTTTTTCTATCTCTGGGATCGGCAGCGTTTGGAACAGGTACAAAAGGCGAGGGAGAAGATTCATTTTTATACATTGAATTCTCCCTATCCAGGATACGTTGTGGTCGGACCATGCCCCTAGTTCATCCTCAGCAATCTCAGATAATTTTCCCGGTACAGAGTATTATAACACTTTGTAATATTTACACCTAGGTATTTAATGGCTGTCGGTTGCCACTTAAAATCAAAGTTAAGCTCCAGTAATTTAACCGTAGCATGTGGTAGATTAATATTAAGGGCCTCTGATTGTCGTTTATTTTAAACCCCGAAATTGAGTTGAATGTTGACAGAGTGGAGAAGAGATTGGGAAGTGATGTCATTGGGTTAGAGACCATGAGGAAAATATCGTCTGCAAACAGCGCTATCTTGTAGAATTGGTTCTTCACCTGTATCCCTGTGATGTTCGGTTAATACGTATATATTTGCTGCAAGCGGTTCCATACAAAGGGCGAACAGCAAGGGCGACAGGGGACACCCCTGCCTCGTGCCATTCTTTATGAGAAAAAGATCAGAGGGGAACCCCTGGCTAATTACCCTTGCCGACGGGGTCATGTATAGAGCCATAATTGCCTGAAGGAAAGGGCCTTTAAATCCGAAGGCTTGTAGAGTCCTCCCCAGATATACCCAATCTATACGGTCGAATGCTTTTTCAGCTTCCAACCCTAGTACCATGGATGGAATTTTGTTTTTGGTGGAGAAGGCTATCAGGTTTTTAATTCTTCTGGTGTTGTCCGAGGCCTGACTTCCAGGTATGAAGCCCATCTGATCTGGATGAACCAGAGACGGCAACAATTTGTTCAGTCTATTTGCTAATATCTTGGAGTAGATTTTTAGTTCGGAGTTAATTAGGGAAATGGGTCTATAACTGGCACAATTGGTTGGGCCCTTTCCTTCTTTGTGAATTAATGCAATCGACGCTTGCAGCATATTACTAGGAAATTGTGTTAGAGAAAAATGAATTGAAGAGGGATAGCATATAGGGAGCTAGTATACGGGAGAATTTTTGGTAATATAAATTGGAGAAGCCATCTGGGCCTGGCACTTTTCGATGGTTTCAAATTTTTGATAACTAATAATAGTTCCTACAGCTCTATTTTTTGGCCTAGTTTAGTGTTATCTGTACTCAAAATTGAGGGGAATCTTGCATCCTGAAGAAAGTCCTCCATTTGTTTGGATGTTCTGGAATTGTGATCTGTTTTGTTCCCATAATAGAGAATGGAGTAAAAGGTCTTACATTCTTTGCTTATTAATGGAGGGTTAGAAGTGAGTAGACCAGACTCTTGTCTTATTGCGTGAATAGCCTGACTCGCTTGCTTTTTCTTCAATTTAGCTGCCAGCATTGCACAAGAGTTGTTGGCCTTCTCATAGAACCTACTTTTTGTCCAATTAAAAGAATTTTCGGCCTGAGACGTCAGGAGCAGATTCAACTCCACCCTCGCTTCATTAAGGTCGATCCGTTACCGTCCTTCTGGTGGGCTCTGGTCAGGTCCACAATTCTAGTTGTTTGTGGAAAGTGAGCGACCCCGTCAGGAATACAACATGTAAATAAAAAACATATAAGCAATAATTGTGCAGTATTGTGATTATTTTTGGCTTGTTCAAGAATCTTGGCTCTTGGGGAAAACCTACTTACAGCAACATAGAAGAAAATTCGCATTTGTCTGACTCTGTCAGGTAGTGGAGAAATGATGAGGTTCTTTAAGGTGTACTTATATCCCCACTTGGTCTTGACACAATATGGATAAGCTCAGGGTTGGTAAGATTCAAATCCCATAAGGTATAGTGGACAAAGAGCAGAGAAACAGACCGATGGTGTAGGTTGTAGAACAGGATTTTATAAATAGCAAGTAAAAGACATGTACTCACACTCTGTACATGGTATAATGCACATAAGGGATCTTTAGCGCGGTGTCGCCCGCTGTCGCTCTCCCGTCCTCCTCTATCCCCAGTCCTGCTGCGGCAATGGGTGTGAAGTCACGTCCCTCGAACGGCTGATCGTGTCCAAAGGAGATAGGCTGTGGCGCGCTGGGAGAGGAATCGCGGGTGAATTCAAACGGCTGAAACTTGAGTCTTCTCTTTAAGCAGCTGCAGCTTGATGAGATGGCTCTACGCGTTTCGCTGTGGCATACAGCTTCGTCAGGAGACGCTCCTGACGAAGCTGTATGCGACGCGAAACGCGGAGAGCCATCTCATCAAGCTGCAGCTGCTTTAAAGAGAAGACTCAAGATTTCAGCCGGTTTGAATTCACCCGCGATTCCTCTCCCAGCGCGCCACAGCCTATCTCCTTTGGACACGATCAGCCGTTCAGAGGGACGTGACGTCACACGCCATTGCCGGCAGCAGGACTGGGGATAGAGGAGGACGGGGAGAAGCGACAGCGGGCGCACACAGCGCTAAAGATACCCTTATGTGCATTATATACATGTACAGAGTGTGAGTACATGTCTTTAACTTGCTATTTATAAAATCCTGTTCTACAACCTACACCATCGGTCTGTTTCTCTGCTCTTTGTCCACATATACCTTATGGGGATTTGAATCTTACCAACCCTGAGCTTATCCATATGTGTCAAGACCAAGTGGGGATATAAGTACACCTTAAAGAAACCTCATCATTTCTCCACTACCTGACAGAGTCAGACAAATGCGAATTTTCTTCTATGTTGCTGTAAGTAGGTTTTCCCCAAGAGCCAAGATTCTTGAACAAGCCAAAAAATAATCACAATACTGCACAATTATTGCTTTATATGTTTTTTATTTACATGTTGTATTCCTGACGGGGTCGCTCACTTTCCACAAACAACTACGACTGTACCTGTGGGAAATCAAAGCATATTTCCCTGGAAGGTTTGAGAAGTATCCTGTTAGGTAACATTATTCATTTTTTATTATATTTATTGTTTGAATTTGATCACAACACTGTGTATTTACTAGGGAACTGTGGCGCCTAGGCAAGTCATTTAAGTACAGGTCCACAATTCTACATTTAGATGCCCTAATCTTAGCCTCCCTTTTCCTCTTCCCGCCCATGGTGAGGCTAATAAGCATGCCTATCATAGTGGCCTTGTGAGCTTCTCATAAAATAAATGGGGAAGACACGCTGCCTATATAAGATTCGAAGTAGGTCAGGGCCTCTTCCTATAACTCTCTGGTCTCTGGGACCTTTAGTATTGGTTCGTTCAATCTCTACTGTGAGTTAGGTGGACGAGAGTTTAAGCCTGAGCAGCGAACTTCCACTGGGGCATGGTCCAACCATGTGACCGTATGAATCCTGGCGAACGTAACTTTTGGGAGCAATCATGTAGGAGCAAAGATATCATCGATATGGAAGTATGTGCCGTGCGGAGGGCAGAAAAACGTGTATTCCTCAGCCCCTGGAAATAATTCCCACCACACGTCACATAACTGCAAGTTCCTAAGCCCTTTGAGTAAGGCTCGTGTGTCCTTCCTACGCCTCGTTTGGGGTCCAGATCTGTCCATTTCAGAGTCAATTGTCAAATTGAAATCCCCTCCCAGAAACACCTGTCCCGTTGCTACCTGTCCCAGGATATTGAAAAATGTGGTCGTGATTTTGGCGCTGGCCTCGTTGGGTGCATATACATTCACGCGAGTCAGCTCCTGGTCATATAGGGATCCCCCTACGATCAGGAACCTGCCCTCCCTATCAGATCGTACAGTCGTGGCCTTAAAGGGAATGTTATTTTTTTAATCAAAATCGAGACTCTTCTTTTTTTGCTTGGGCTGCAGCATGGTGTACCTGCTTATATGGTCTGTCAAAGTAGGAGGGAGTCCTGCCTTGTCTAAAGTGATAGTTAATTGCAGGAACTCAATGTAGCTAATCTTCACCTGGACTAATGAGAGCTCTGTAAAAAAACCTCATGTGAGACACAGGACAGAGATTCCTTAGCTCACATTTGGGCTGACATAAGGAGGAGGACTTCAGAGATTTTCCTCGGCACACAAGGTCCTGCAATGAGAGAGTCTTCAAGCACACAGGACTGTGTGTTGACAGCAAGACAGGAGGGGACAAGACCTCAATACCTGGACATGGACATTTCCATAGCACACAAGGGTGCGGACCCAGGAGAGCAGAGAGGCCTTCCCTTACAGCTACAACAGACACAGATAAGACTTTCTTGTTGGATTGTTGGACGGTGTGTGTGTGTGTGTGTGTGTGTGTGTGTGTGTGTGTGTGTGTGTGTGTGTGTGTGTGTGTATAAATATGTATATAAGTTTGGGGTGGTAACCAGTTTAGCTAGCCACTCGGTTAGAACGGGCTGGAGTAAAGGTTTAGTTATTCTCCAAAGTGGAGTAGGCCTTTATTTTGTTTCTTTTTGTATGTTTTGCCTTGATAAAGGAACAGGCACAATAAAGCCAGGATTTCATTTCACCCTAAAATGGTCTCCATTTGCATACCTCTGCACACATCTCTTACAGCCCACTATAGAAATCAAAGCACGCTTTGAAACTCATTAAAAATGTAATCAATCCTCCTGCATCTCACTATTGCTTTTTCTGTTTACCGTTTCCTCACTCCTTTGTGAACGTCTCTGTTCTCTCCAACTTCCCCACTGCACCATTATTTATACACCTTTCTTACATCAACTTCTTTACCCCTCAATAAAAAAAAAACACCCACACAAATCCTCTATTCACACCCTCTATCTACTCCTTCCTGCTGCTGGGGATCTCCCCTAAGCAGAAACCCAAACATACACACCTGATTTCACCCATGCCTCCCTGCCATCTCTTCCCCTGTAAATTGTGTTAATCCTCTCATTTTAATACCGACTAACCTTAAAACTCACCCCACAAATCAAGCATCCCAATAGCCTGCACTCATGGTTACTGTCCCACACTCAGTCACTTATACCACCCATTGTGACCAAGCACTGCCATGTATAGCACTTATTCCCTCACCTGCTGTCTCTGTAAGTTCCCCATCAAACCTCTTAGATTGCAAGCTCTTCGGGGCAGGGATTTCCTTTCCTATTGTCTGATTTTGCTGCACTTATTGTATTATTATAGTTCCCTGTACTGTATTCTTTGTGAAGCGCTGAGTACACTTTTGGCGCTATATAAATAAAGACATACATACATACATACAATTAAGAGATTATTTTTTTTTAAATGTAGTAAGTATTATCTAATGCTACAAAACTGATTTATTTAAAAACACATGTAGGCTATTGCTTGGATTGCTCCTTTAACTTGCTTCATATAAAAGGGTTCTTATTTGTTGACTGTCACCAAATGGAAAGCAGAAAGGATTGTTAGAATTGCAGAGGAGGGTGTGGGGTTGTTACGGGGAACAGGAAGCCGTGTGCGACAGTCTATACGTCACTTTAATACAGTCCAGTCTCTTGGTAAAAATCATAAGGCAGCAGAGTAATCACATAGTGCTGACAATGTTCCCAGTGCAAGAACCCAACATACAAGTTCATTGGGCCAGGATCTCATTGTGCGTGCAAGTGCAAACTGGGTGGAGAGTTTTGCTTAAAAGGGCCATTTAGCATAAAAGAAAAACCCACACAACATATTGGTGTAATTGGTCTTCTTAGACAGATGTAATCACCCTAACAGCGTGTGCGGTTGCATTTCTCTGGTCACATGGACTTCAGACATATCCACTGCTTATGTTTATAAGTTTAACTAATGATCAACCGAGCTGCAGAAACGGCGGCCCCTCCAAGAGTCACCCCAATATGCTTCAACTTCACTGCTCCTCTCCACCCAGCCAGTGGACAGGGTTAACATCGGGAGGAAGAGACAGACAGACTTCACAGATCCGAACATCTCAGCACCCCCCCGCCCCCCTGTATCTCTGCTGTGAGGGTCTGTTTGCCGCTCAACTGTTTTCACTTCACCCTAGCCTTTAAGAAACACCTGAGTCGCAGCCAAAGGGTGGCAGCCGTTTGCTGATGTTCCAGCTGCTCCGTTATTGGTCTTCGGTAAAATATTTCCGATTTATATTGCAGCATTTCCACGTTTACACTTTACCCTGCTCTCGCAGCTCTACTTCCACATAATCCCAACCCTTTCAATTAACAAGCAGCTCTCCGGAACACCCCACATTTCTCATCCCCCGGCACCATATGTTTGCATTTACCATTCCTTATAGAGCGCGAGGTCTTTGGGTTCAGAGCCCTCCATACCGACTGTAACAATGCAAGTTAATGTTTGATATTTTATTGTTTCCAACCTCCAACCGTATTGTGCAACGCTACGGAATATGTTGGCGTGTTAGAAATAAAAGGATAATAATTACTTTGCCAACAAAGACCAGAGCAAAAAGAACAATGTATCTGTTGGTTTGGGGACTGCAACAGTCTCATCACCAAAAGAGATCAATGTTTTTTTCTTACATAATGCTTAGTGCACGCAGCGCTGTGCAGGCATAAGGAGTGCCTGTCCCGCAGAGCTTACAATCTTATTTGGGTGGCTGAGGTTCAGGGAGATAAAGTGACCTGCCCAAGGTCACCAGGAGAGCAGACACTGAGAATTCAAAGGCAGTAACATTACCACTAAGCTGCTCCTTCAGCCCAGGTCATAAGAGATTAAACTAAACAAAAAGTATTACCACAGTAATGTGAAACTTAGTAGTAATATATATATATATATATATATATATATTTTTTTTTTTGTCAAATCATCTACATTTAAACTTAAATGAAAAAGGTAACTACCCTTCGTTTCCTTTCGTCCCCTGACGAAGCTGTGGGAAGCTGGGTAACAAACCGTTAACAACGTATCAAGTGTGCATTGCCCCACCTCTCCCCGTATTAAATGGGGGGTGAAATATCTGCTCACTGACTCAGCTAGTAAATGTGGATACTCTGTTACAACCGATTGAATGTGGCTGATATCTTCCTGAGCAGGGGGAAGACGGCTTCACCGCCCTTATCCCTACAGCGGCACGTCTGAAACAGAACGAAGGCCTTACCTGGGATAGCAGCCTCACCACTTGTTAGCATTTGGTCGCCAATTTTGTCCCAAAATCTACTGGGAAACCAGGAAAGAAAAAGAAAAAAACCAGAAAGGAGGAAGCCGCAGACCGGAAAAGATCAGGATCTCAGCTGCAGCTTTCACTAGCAGAGCTACTTTCTGCAGAGCTTACACAGGGAAGTATTATATTCGGCATATTCCTCCCTGCAAAAACACCAGTGCTTCAAAATATCGTGCACTATTGTGCAAACGCCACGGAAAGCTCCTCCCTTTAAAGGTAGAGCTTCCTCCTCAGATCATTGCAGCTGCACAGGAGCAGGTCGCAGAGCAGCGACAGGTTTTACACTTTGTGGGAAGCAACACTTTTTTTTTTTTGTAAAAGCCACCTAAAAAACTGGTGTTATATTAAAATTAATAGGGGAGCTGTTCCTAATGTCAAGAAAGTCTAAAGCACTCAGACAGGTGGGGAAAGCTGTTTTAACCTTGTTTTTGGAAAAGCTCTAGACAAGGGGCGGCCAACTCCAGTCCTCAAGAGCCGCCAACAGGTCAGGTTTTCAGGCTAGCCCTGCTTCAGCACAGGTGGCTCAATCAGTGGCTCAGTCGACTGGTTGAGCCACCTGTGCTGAAGCAGGGATATCCTGAAAGCCTGACCTGGCTGGTGGTCTTCGAGGACTGGAGTTGGCCGCCCCTTGCTTTACACCAGCGGTGCGCAAACTGGGGGGGGGTGCAAAATTATTCCGGGGTGGGCGCGGCGATTGCAGAGGTCCCGCCCTCTTCCCCCAAGGCATTAAAATTAATGCCGGGGGACCGCGTGAGGCCTCTTCAACTTCACTTACCTTCGGCGACGCGTCGCCATGGCAACGTGGCGTCAGATGATGCAGCGGGGTCACGTGACATCACGTTGGCATGGCAACATGACATCACAGCGTTATTTGAGGCCGGAGAGGAGGGAGGGGGGGGCACGCTTGAAAGATGGCGCACCGCTGCATTAGACAATACTTATTGTGTTCGTTTACAGAAAGCATCGGGTCTTTTCAATGTATTTCCCTTTTACTCTTTATAAAAAGAACAGGACTTAAGTTTTGTCGGTGGAAATAAAAAGCAGCGGCAGGTTGTACGCCTGAGCGCCGCCACACAAACCGCAGCTTCGAAAAAATGTAAGTACTCCGCATCCTGGTTTTTCCTTGGAAAGCCCATAGCGCACGTGCTGATGGACCAGCGAAAACGTCAGAAATTAAACGCAGCGATCGCGCATTCCTAAAAATGTATCTGTCAGCCGGGCACTCAAAAAGAATACCTTACTATGGCGAGATTAAAAACATTGGTGTCAACGTTTCCACTCTGACCTTCATCAGCATTCATTCCCCTCATTCTATAGCTGCAAGGGGCTGAAGATGTGGGGTTTTTTTGCCCGGGAAGTTTGGGGATCCAGAGCTGCTAGAATTTGGGGTATTCCAGTGGCAGCCTCAGTGTGGTGCTGTCAGAAATACCCCTAGCTCCGGTTGCTGTAAAAAAATAAAGAAGTGCATTGCTACTTTTCTGGTATAGGCTGCAAAACACACGACTTCCGTGTTCAGTACACGGTAAAGCAAGGGTGGCCAACTCCAGCCCTCAAGTGCCACCAACAGGTCAGGTTTTCAGGATATCCCTGCTTCAGCACAGGTGCTTCAATCAGTGGCTCAGTTGAAGATAGAACCAACTGTGCTGAAGCCGGGACATCCTGAAAACCTGACCTGTTGGTGGCTCTTTAGGACTGGCGCTGCCCACCCCTGCTGTAAAGTCGATTTCTCGTTGCTGGGCAATATTGTAGCACCCAGATAAATAGAGAATAAACTGATACAATGATTCTTTTACAGAAAATGCGTCTTTTTAACATGAAAACAGCCAAGTTCCTGCCAAGAATGGGGTTGTGATGTATTTAACCCTTTGGATGCATCACGGGTCAAAAATACACCGCAACAGGTAAAACATGTGTTTAAAATAATTTTCAAAGAGACTGTGGGGTTATTTCTCTTTGGGGCTTTAACTTGCCAGGTGGAGGAAGTCCAATCAAAGCTACAAATGCGAGGCACCAATGGATACCAACTGATTGAGGAAGCAACATTCTGCAACATCAAGGTTAAGGCAGTTCCCATGCAAACCGGTATGTCCTCTTTTATACTGTAAAACCCTCGCTCAGTGCCAGGAAGGCAGAGCAGATCCATTTAACTCCATTCAGCACTGATAGAGTATCCTGCAGCAAAGCATCATGGGCAGGCTTACTGCTGAATCAATTAACTCCCCCCCAAAAATAAATATGACATTTTTGGGGTTTCTAGAAATAATGAACATTTGGGGTATATTTTTGTGTGATCCACATCTAGGACCCATTTTACCCAAGAAGGCTCCTATTCTTTATAGAAAGGCCAGGAACATCAAAAGCACTTTAGTTCCTAGCAGACTCGGGCATGTTGATGGCTCTCGCTGCATCATGTGTATCCATATTTTGGAATTGCAGGTGTGGCAGCAGCATCACATGTGAACATATCCAGTTCTGTTCTAAGGTGAATAAGGAGATGTTCAAGGGGAAAGGGAGAATTCATTGACTCAGTACTTTTGTTACCTACCTCTTGTTTTGTGCCTGTAGGTTACAATATGTGGGTAGGACCACACATACTCTAGGTACTAGGTTCTTGGAACACAAGCACAACACATTTAGGGGTGTCGACACACACACACAGTGTATCCAAACACTTTCTCTCGGCACAATAAGAATCCACGTTCACTTAGGATTATGTGGCTTGAGCGGACACCTGTAACTTTGCTTGGCGGGGATAGGTTCAAATCCCTTGATAGAAACAAATCTTATTGGATTTACTGGCTAGGTACTCTCACTACGGGTAGTTTAAATGAATGTCTAGATACTAGCACCTTGGTCTAATCATCATTTTATCTCTTATCAGAGTTATGGGAATTTAGTAATGCGTTCCTTTTGGGAGATATTTGATATAGACTATTTATATCCTCATCCTCTTCTTACATATTTTCTGAAACACACATTTTGTATTATCTTTTTATTGTTATTACTCTCAGAGGTTTTAAACACACACACACACACACACCCGCATTAACGTACGCATATATACATACATACCCCGCATTAACGTACGCATATATACATACATACCCCGCATTAACGTACGCAACGGGTCCAGAGCATGTATGTAAAGCGAAAATGTACTTAACACTATGTAATGAGACTGCAGATCACTGCTTGATATAATAACTCTGTCCTGTCAGGTAATGGCAGAATAAAAATAGTATTTGTTTCTAATGTTTACATTGTGTATACGCTGCCCCGGTATGAACCTTAAAAACAATCCACTGATTTAATCCAAGTCACGTGTTCGAGCTGCATGGCACTGCCAGATTTTACGAGGTTTAAAGGTCATGTGTTAGCTATGCCTCTGTCCTGCCAACAATATGAAGCCATGCCCTGTTCGGTACAGTACAGCTAATCAAACCCTGGCACACGGCAGCATCATGTCAGTATATGGGACACCTGGTTACATAAACCTGCTTCTTACAGTAGGTTGTGATAACAGTCTTGTGCAAAGGTCAGGGACATCAAAACAAGTAGTGGTATATATGTATGCTTATCTACAGTATCATCTTCATCTCCAGCCCGTGTCTCCCCACTGCTGGGTTAAGCCTCCCCAGTGATCTCCCAGGACCTGCGGTTACAGCCTCTCTTCTCCACATCGCTCCCACACATGTTCTGATTCCATCCCCCCATCTTAATTTGGGTCGTCCTCTTGATCTTTTAATCTCTCTTGGAATCCAGTCAAGTTCCATCTTTGTCCAATGATGGTCAAGTCTTCTTGGGATATGTCCGGACCATACCCTTGTAATGATGTCACAACTCTTATGTGTGTATATATATATATATATATATATATATACACTAGCTGAGAGCCCCGGCGTTGCCCGGGATGTTTGTGGTGTGGGTGTGGCATTTGGGTGGGGAGTGGTCCACGCGGCCCATGTGCGGTGGTAGTGCTGCTGTGGCTGTACTGATGGTGATTGTATTGGTGTGCTGATTTGGGAGGGTTTGGTGCTGATGTGGGGGTGCGGATGTGGGTGTGCCGATGGGGGAGGTGCAAAGGTGGCGATGTGTGGGTGCTGATGGTGTTGATGGGGGCTGGGAATGGCGGGGAGCCGAGAATGCCAGTGTGCTGGGGGGGCATGGGATACCGGTGTGCTGATGTGGTGGTGCTGGGGATAGTGTGTGTATACGTGTGTGTGTGTATACATTGTGTGTGTGTGTGTGTGTGTATACATGTGTGTGTATGTGTACGTGTGTGTGTGTGTGTATACATGTTTGTGTGTATACATTGTGTGTGTGTGTGTGTGTGTATACATGTTTGTGTGTATACATTGTATGTGTGTGTGTGTGTATACACGTGTGTGTGTATACACATGTGTGTATACACGTGTATACATGTTTGTGTGTGTGTATACATGTTTATGTGTATACATTGTATGTGTGTGTGTATAAGTGTGTGTGTGTATACATGTGTGTGTGTGTACGTGTACGTGTGTGTGTACATTTGTGTGTGTATACATGTGTGTGTATACATTATGTGTGTGTATACCTGTGTGTGTATACGTGTGAGTGTATACGTGTGTGAGTGTCTCCATATGTGTGTGTGTATGTCTCCATGTGTGTGTGTGTACGTGTACATGTGTGTGTGTGTACGTGTCCATGTGTGTGTGTGTGTGTCTACGTGTCCATGTGTGTGTGTGTGTGTGTGTCTACGTGTACATGTGTGTGTCTACGTGTACGTGTGTGTGTCTACGTGCGTGTGTACGTGTGTGTGTGTCTGTGTTTGTGTATACGTGTGTGTGTTTGTGTATACGTGTGTGTTTGTATATACGTGTGTGTGTCTACGTGTGTGTGTGTGTGTGTGTGTGTGTGTGTGTCTACGTGTGTGTGTGTGTCTACGTGTGTGTGTGTGTGTGTGTCTACGTGTATGTGTGTGTGTGTCTACGTGTGTCTACGTGTGTGTGTGTCCCTGTGTGTGTGTGTTTGTGCCCCTGTGTGCGGGGGCGGGCCAAGGGACCAATGAGGTGGGAAGGGGGGGGAGGTGGTGGGAAGGCGACAGAAAACCTCCACCGTTAGCATATAGCCAATAAAGAATATCACTTGTGAGCACATTCACATGTCTCAGAACGGTCTGCAACCCTGCCTTTCAACCATTATCACCTCGCATACAGTGCTCCCACTGCAGCAAGGGATTCTGGGAGATGACATGCAAATGAGCACACAATGTGTCACCTTTTGCCTGGAATATCCATTCACATGGAGCCCATTTAAGCTGATGTATCACCGGTCACACAGCTTTTAAACACAGCATGGGACTAGCAAAGCAAGTTTAAAACACTCACAGACATGTTTCAACCTTGATGTATATATACACATATATACTGTACACATATACACACACACACCATTTTTATTAAACATTTTCATTGGTAGGGGGGTACAGAAAGGAAAAAGGAGGGGGGAATGCATTCATGTACACAGCTGTTGTTACAATATATTGTACAGTACATGTGACAGGTCTTTGTTTTAATTTATTGCTCTGTTTCCCTTTCTTATCAATATTTACTCATCGTGATAAAACACCCACATTTTTCACAAATCGAACTCCTCTTCCTTACTGGCACCCAGCTTTGTAGATGCGACTGAAGGTATTCTCGGTACATTTTTAAAATATGTTCTAAGAAAACAATTACAAGTATTCGCTTTATCCGCATTCTTTCAAATAGGAGCGATTCAAATCATTCTCCCCAGCAGGACTCTCAATAATGGGCCAGTAATAACCTACACTGCTGATCAGGGCCGCCAACAGGCAGGGGGGGGGATGGGGAGGGGCAGCTGGGACTCCTGTCCAGAGTCTGGTCAGTCAAGGGGCCCGACCTCCTCCGTTCCACTGGTCGTTCAGCATCTCTGTGCACTATGCTCCCTGCCCCCTAGGCCCATTAACTCCTATCCTTATACCCCTCTCCCCCACATTATACCCTTATACCACTCATACTCCTGTATACCCTCTCCCGCCTCCCCTCAAGGTCCATACCTCCTTTTACCTCCCCCCCCCCCCAGCGTGCCGGGGGCGGGGGGGGCTGATTCTTATATTTTTCCTGGGCCCGACTTCTTCTGGTGGCGGATGCTGATCTACACTTGGCTTGCTTTTAATGCCTTGGCAGACGTAGGGACTTGCCGTGTGGCACAGACCTTTATAGCAGCAAAGTGGTTTTAAAGGGCAAGCCCATGAAGCCATCAAACCAACCAACGTATTACAAGTCTTGGTACAGCTTGCCTTTGTTTTCTTTTTTTTGTTAGTTTTGTATATTATGTAAAAAAAAAAAAATCCAATTTATTTTTTGTTATCGTTTTTCTTGTTCTCATCTTTCCAAAACAAGGGGCATCCTGACCTGCGCCGGACCATAGCGGAATCCGTTGGTCTGGAAATATATTTTTGCCTTCCCCCACCCCCAGCTTCCCCCAATACATTTTTACCCTATTCATATTCTGTCCTTGACACCTCTTCTCTGACCAGCCTCCTAATGGTTTCAGTTCCCTAACATCCGTGTTTCTAAGACGATCTATAATGAGTCCTTGTTCAATACACAATGTCATTTTCGGGAGATCAGACCCTACTGAATAAGGTTATAAACATGAGAGAAAGTAGTAGGTCTCACATACAAGACCCACAAGAACTCCAATATGGGGCACTCTAAAAAGTGGATAATAAATAATTATTTATTAAATAAACAAAAATCGACGAGGAAAAAACTGACAGACAAATATAAAAACACTAAAAAAAACATTTAGTGGATCATGGTGTAGACCTGATGGTATAGACAGAGTCAATGTGGGTTAATGGAATAATGGCATAAAGGTATATGTCTAACTAGCTGAGAGCCCCGGCGTTGCCCGGGATGTTTGTGGTGTGGGTGTGGCATTTGGGTGGGGAGTGGTCCACGCGGCCCATGTGCGGTGGTAGTGCTGCTGTACTGATGGTGATTGTATCGGTGTGCTGATTTGGGAGGGTTTGGTGCTGATGTGGGGGTGCGGATGTGGGTGTGCCGATGGGGGAGGTGCAAAGGTGGCGATGTGTGGGTGCTGATGGTGTTGATGGGGGCTGGGAATGGTGGGGAGCCGAGAATGCCAGTGTGCTGGGGGGGCATGGGATACCGGTGTGCTGATGTGGTGGTGCTGGGGTGTGTGTGTGTATACATGTTTGTGTGTATACATTGTATGTGTGTGTGTGTATACATGTGTGTGTGTGTGTGTGTATACATGTGTGTGTGTATGTATATACACGTGTGTGTGTATACACGTATGTGTGTGTGTATACACGTGTGTGTGTATACACGTGTGTGTGTGTATACACGTGTGTGTATACACGTGTGTGTGTGTATACACGTGTGTGTGTATACACGTGTGTGTGTATACACGTGTGTGTGTATACACGTGTGTGTGTGTATACACGTGTGTGTGTGTGTATACACGTGTGTGTATACACGTGTGTGTGTGTATACACGTGTGTGTGTGTGTATACACGTGTGTGTGTGTATACACGTGTGTGTGTGTGTATACACGTGTGTGTGTATACACATGTGTGTATACACGTGTGTGTATACACGTGTGTGTGTGTATACATTGTGTGTATGTATATATTGTGTGTGTGTGTATACGTGTGTGTGTATACACATGTGTGTATACACGTGTATACATGTTTGTGTGTGTGTATACATGTTTGTGTGTATACATTGTATGTGTGTGTGTGTATAAGTGTGTGTGTGTGTGTGTGTGTACATTTGTGTGTGTGTACACATGTTTGTGTGTGTATACGTGTGTGTGTGTGTGTGTATACGTGTGTGTGTGTGTGTATACATGTGGTGTGTGTGTGTGTGTGTGTGTGTGTCCCTGTGTGTGTGTGTGTGTGTGTGTGTGTGTGTGTCCCTGTGTGTGTGTTTGTGTCCCTGTGTGTCCTTTGGGCCGTCACTCCGCCTCAGGCCAATGAGAGGTGTGCGGGGGCGGCCCAAGGGACCAATGAGATTTCCCCTAGGGACACCGGACATCCAGCAGGCAGGCTGGCATGCATGCAGGCAGGCAAACATACAGTGCTTTCACTAATATAGTATATAAGAAGATATCTGCCCACAATGTGGCTAAATTGGCTACAATCAAAAGTGGATCGCACGGCCAAACCAAATAGCAAAGCACTCAAAACCAGCTACAGGCACAGCTAAATGGGCTACAGCCAATCAAAACATATAAAAATGTGATATAAGCAAATAACTGCATACTGCACAAAAACAAATGCCTTCATGAAAATGAGACAGTAAAGGGTCAAGAGTATGCAAGAGACATACAATGAAATCTCTGACTAGCAACACAGTCTCACCCCTATACCCAGAGCAAGCTGATTAATTATACCTAATGACAAGACAATAGTATAGCTGCAGATGTACAAAGGGTAAATGAAGGAGCAGCAGGGTGTAAATTAAACTACTGAATAAGGTCCTTAGAGACCTTCGAGGTCCTGTTAGATTCAGTATTTTTATAACTTTAGATTCCCACCTCCACTACTTCTTGCTTGAGCCTCCATATTTATTCTGCCCGTTGCTGTATTGTTCCATCACCGATGTGGCTATGGGCTATATTACTGAGCCGCACCGGGAGACACTTTTATGGCCTATTCCCTCGAGTTATTTCGGTTTGATAACCAGGCCCGCCCCCAGCATTTCAGTGGCCCAAGACAGGTCTACACCAGGATGTTGTTATGCGGGGGCAGGTTCTTGGTAACCCCCCCTCATCACCCTCTCCCACTTTTGTTTCTTACTGTGTGCTGCGGACCCTCCGTTTCTTGGTTCTTCTGGACACCAGAGAAGAAGCGTTTTCCCCCACGTCCCAGGACCACATCACTCCATGTTTATTTTTAAGTATTTTGTCTCACACCGTTGAGTGCTGGTCCGCCATATACTGTATCGCCCAACGTCACAGAGCGCGGACACACTGGGATTTAAACCAGGCTTGCATACTTTACAAGCAGTGTTCATACCTCTACGTTGCTCCTTCAGCCCCGGGAGAAATATCAATGTGAAACGATTTTTTCTTGGGCTTCAGTGTCCCAGGGAGGGGGCAGGTGGGGGCTGCAGATCATTGCTTTGAAGCTATATAGGTTAAATGTATAATAATAAGAGTCTGTCAGAGCCATAGCTCCAAGACCATGAAACCTAGACACCTGACACCTTGCGTGCATACTAAGGGGGCCCCAGGGGTGTGCACCTCGGTGTTCTGGTTTTATTTTGTATTGAAAACGCATTCGTTCTATGAGTGATTACAATTTCTCTGACAAGCAAGTCAGCCAGTGGGTGTTGTGCTGTACCTGGAAGGCGATGTATCTGGCACGTGACATCATAATGCACATAGCCTGGTGGCAAATAAGGAACCAGATATGTATAAAGTTTACACAGGAAGCAGATGAAGAAAGAGAGGAAGTCAGTTGGCAGCTGAGGAGAAAGCATGAATGCTGAAGAGAGAGGCAGAAGGAATTGGGGACCACATAAGTGAATAATGTGAGGGGAGGAGAGAGATATGGGGGGAGTGGGGGAAGAGGTCATTTTGATTACTGCAACCTGTGCAAAGCCAGGGTTTGACCATCTAGTATTTCATGAAGTGCCTAATAACTACGCCCTAATGACTGCAGCTTTGACATTTCTGCTGCTCTCTCTTTGGCCGTGATTATACCAAAATCGGCCGCCGGCGTCGCTCGCGGCTCAAAAACAAATGGCTGCAATCCAATTAAGGTAAACATACCTCGCGTGCCGTGCTCCCCGCCTGGAACTGCGGGGCGGCAGACTGGAGAGGACATGACATTTTGAGCAGGCGACTGTCGCGTCACGTGAGCGGTTCAGCCAATGTAGCTGCCAAGTGTGTATAACTGTTGGCAATCTACTTGCAATATTGTTTCAAAAGGGTAATTGCCGACATATTAAAAAATACTTTCCCTTTCGGTTACAATCGTTAAAAAGTCATTGCGGAAGAGGAAATGGAAAATTCTTCTTGGCACCAAGGCTGCGTGAGCAATAAAGTTTAAACTAGTTTAGATTCGTTTTTGATGCTTAATTTAGCTTTTTAGTTTGCGTGTTCTCCAAATAAATAATTTTAAGCATCCAATGCACTAATCATTTTTTCACTGTTTATTATTATCAATCCGCATAAACAAAAATATGGAAGTGCCCTTATTAAAGTCCTTTTCATAGGTTTGTAGCAGGGGTTCTTCCTATTGGTCAGCACAATGCGGCGACCCTCTGCTACAAAGCGATAAATAAAAAATAAAATAAAGGGAGGCTTAGTACATTAAAACTCATTAAAAAGGGCACAAAGAGTGGGGGGAGATTTTAAAAAAATGCCGTCAGCACCAACCAATACTACAACAAAAAAACACATTGTATTTTGGATGTACAGCGGCTGTAATAAGTGTACCTTAAAATAAATATCATATAAGTACAAAAACACTGTAAATCATTTCTGAAAGTTCTTTTATATGTTATGATTTCCGGCAACACTTTGTCTAGTGTTGAGGGAAACGATTTTATCAAATCAGAAGGAAGCAAACCACCAAGTCTCAATGTACAATGTTTACAGCCATTTACAGGACAACTTTATTTGAAAAAAAAGTGTCAATCAAGCTTTAACCCATTAAACTCCCGTCCTTAAGACCTGCCCCAAGCCAGGATAACCCTGCTTCAGCACAGGTGGCTCAATCAGTTCCTGCTTCAGCACAGGTGGCTCAGTCACCTGATTGAGCCACCTGTGCTGAAGCTGGGATATCCTGAAAACCTGACCTGTTGGGGGGAGGGGGGGGGAGGCAGGCTCGTGAACTGGAGTTGAGCGCCCCTGGTATAGAGAATGGCAGAGAAAGCAAATAAACAGCTCTGTAACAAGAACCTGACCAATATATTCCACTGGATACCTTCATTTATTTCCCTTGGCATTTCTGGGGGAGTCCAAACCTTGCTGGACATACTTTGGGGAGCCCTCATTCTGTATTTGAAGGAGAGAAGGAGTGGCTCTGAGTAAAGACACTGACTGGCACTGAGTGTGAAGTAGGGGAACCTGGTTCAATTCCTTCAATTCCTGGTGTCGGCTCCTTGTGACCTTGGGCAAGTCACTTATCTCCCTGTGCCCCAGGCTCCAAAAATATAGATTGTAAGCTCCACGGGGCAGGGACTTGTGCCTGCAAAATGTCTCTGTAAAGCGCTACGTAAAACTAGCTGCGCTATACAAGAACATGCTATTATTATTATTATTTGGTTCACCAAGAGAAAACAATGGCTATTCGGGGCACCCAGTTTAAAGGCTTTGGGAACCACTGCATTAGGCCTCGGCCATGGTCAGCGCTTACGCGCTAAGCCGCGCTTGCACTTACCTGTGAGCCCCTACAGCCGCAATGAGAGCGGCTTTAGTAGGGGCTCGCCTACGCTTTCGCAAGCGCGCGGAAGCGTAGGTCTTAGGTAATTTAAGCGCTTGCCGGAGCGCAGGGCCGGTCACGTGAGCGGTTCGCCCAATGAGGGCGAATCAGCTCCGTGACGTCACTGGCCCGCCCCCGACACGCCCCCTGACGGCGCGCTGTCTAAGGCCAGGGAAAGCACCCGCTTTCTCTGAGCCTCAGCGCGCCTCAGCACGCCAGCGGGGAGCTTGGCCGAGGCCTTAGACAACAGTTCTTACTGTAGCTCACTCTGGTCCCGCCGGGGAACGCACCATTAAAAGATATGCAGATAGAGGGAGTATGCAGAGTGAAGGGGTGAGCCGGCTGTTCTTCCCGTTGTGTACAGGGTTATAGCTCATTACGCAAGAAAAGAACTAAATGTGTAACCAGCCATCTGTTACTGAGACGCAACTGGGAAGTCAAGATGCCGGTCAGGTGAATCCACACGTCCCAAAGTACACAACGCAGGCCCCACCCATCTGCACACTGCTGTAATCTGGGAGCAGGTGAAGATTATTTTTACACCCTAGCATTTTAACACCTTCACTGCCAGAGGGGGCCTCACAAACGCACTGCAAAAATTGTTAAGGTACACAAACTTAAATCACGAAGGTTAAAAATTAAATCACATTTTTTCATTTTGGCCTTAAAACAACAACAATAATAATAATAATTATATTGTTTTTTTTTTTTTAAACCCACATCCTAAACCCCATTTAAAATAAATAAAAATAATTGGTTACATCAATGGTTTTCAACTCCAGTCCTCAAGACCCCCCCCAACAGGTCCCTGCTTCAGCAGAGGCAACGACTCAGTCACCTGTGCTAAAGCAGGGACATCCTGAAAACCTGACCTGTTGGGGGGAGGGGTTCTTGAGGACTGGAGTTGGGAACCACCTGGGTTACATGGTTATTTATACGTTTTAAAAAAGTAGGCCCGAGCCTTACTATATACCTACCTACCTCACTATATACCTACCTACCTCACTATATACCCAACCTACCTAAACTTATATAACTAAATAACGATATAAAAAAATAAAGCAAGATATAAACACATACCGCAATATACCCAAACCGATCTACTATATACAAAACTACCTCACTATATACCCACCTACCTCACTATATACCTACCTACCTACCTCACTATATACCTACCTCCCTCACTATATACCTACCTACCTCACTATATACCTACCTACCTCACTATATACCTACCTCATGGCACTGCATCCAACGTTTCGGTCAGCAGAACGTGACCTTCCTCATGGATGTGTTTCCCGGACCAACATCTGGTAAATATTCATTTCATGTGTACATATGGGATAAGCATCAGTGGATCAGTAGTTTACAGTGTGCCAACTGCCCTTGTTTTTTGTTTCTATCTAGATCTATATCTATATATATATGCAGTGGTACTCAGATTATTGATACACCGCTAGTAGAAGAGTGGCCAACTCCAGTCCTCAAGGGCCACCAACAGGTTAGGTTTTCAGCATATCCCAGCTTCCGCACAAGTGGCTCAATCAGTCTGCTTCAGCACAGGTGGCTTAATCAGTGGCTCAGTATGACAGCCACCTGTGCTGAAGCAGGGATATCATTAAAACCGGACCTGTTGTTTTCCCATGAGGACTGGAGGTGGCCGCTCTTGTACTAGTACTTCATCCACTGATGGGATACAAATCAAAATGCTTTTATTTTACCCTTTGCTGTAACGTGGATCAGCAACGCATGCACAAGTTATATGTACGGGAAACCAACATAACCGTCATTTCAAACTCAGGGTTTCTACAGTAATTCTTTCCTTTCTTGTTTATGCTGCAGCACTTGTAGGCTTCTGCCCAGTTTACAGGGCTGCAGTTTGCCCAACATAATAATAGGGATGGGGATTTTTTTTTAATAGGATTTTAATGACACACAGACACACAGACACACAGACACACAGACACACAGACACACACAGACACACACAGACACACACACACGTCTTTAAGGTTTATTTATTTTTCATAATTGGAACTGGGGAGCAGAACCGCGCTATCCTCATATCTAGGGGCTCTCTTACCCTGGGATCCTGAGAAGTGTACCTTTTAATTTGCTTTTCTTTTGATACTTTGGGGGGCAATAAAAATGGCCACTGGCTCAGACTCTCTCCCCCTTCCCACCCCTCCCCGCATCCCGCCTAGGCCAATAGGAAGCTGCATCATCATCATCATGGCGTGACATTGCAGCTGTCGGATTACATCTTGGATTTCTACTTCCATGTTACCGGCACAGTAAAAAAAAAAAAAAAAAATGGTTCAATCTCAAGAACAGGGGGTTCTCCGAGCGGAGAACAGCACAGTAACCCCAAATCCTAATCATGAATAAATGGGGAGAGGGAGCTGCCGCTTTTAAATAACTCATTTTGGGGGATTAAATCTGCTTTCAGAAGCAAAGACATTAGCAAATGAGAATTTTTTCCCCCACTTCAATGGACCCCATGAAAATGCATTACTGCACCCCACAGTATTGTCAGGGTTTGAATAAACTAGTTAAGAACATTACGTTCAGATGAAATGAGCACATGCCATCGCTCACCTACGCGCCCATCTACCATTCGTGTCTGCTGCAATCCATAATTACCCTCATTAATAATTGAATGATCTAGACGTGACCTTTAAACAAGCACAGCTTAATATTTGACCAAACCTCTGGCTACCAAGTGTGCAGCAGTTGATTAGGAATCATTCTTTCAAAGGTGTTTTTTTTTTATTTTATAAACTTCCCTTTATTCACTCATATCAGGGAGCTGTTTTATCAGAACTGCTCAGCAGGCTGATTAATAATGCACGGAAAAAGAAAGCGGGGGAAAGTAATCTGGTGCTCGCGCTAGAAATCTGTCTTGCAGGATCTACACAAAGCCACGTGTGTCACAGCTTCACCTTCAAATGCAATAGGTCACAGACACCAGCTGAATTCCAACTCTGCATCCACATAATATTCTATGTTATCGCTTTGCAAATGTACCGGCCGTGCACTTCTCTAACCCCGGCTGTGCTGAAACGCCGTGTAATGCAGCAGGCATAAGCTTATAGGGGATCCATGTTAAAATGGATAAGAAGAAAAAGGTGACGCCGTGTGCTCATTTGCATGTAATTTCCCAGAATCCATGGCTGCCTTGGAAGCGCTGTCTGCCAAGAGATAATGGGGAAAGGCAGGGTTAAGTACCTGTCTGAGACGTGAATGTGCTCACGAGTGATATATATATTTTTAATTTGCTGTATACATGTACCACCAAAATGTTGCTTTTATTAAGCAGTACCTCACTCTGAAAAACTTCTGCTGCACAACAGAGAATGATGGGAGGATTGCGCAGGGAAAGAATGAAATGAGAAAGGCTACAGGAAATATATACTCCGGTTGTACACGTATATATTTGCGTTCCAGGGGTTATTTAAATGTATACTTCGGGTCTCCACACAATGATGCTCTTTGCAACTTAAAAGAACTTTTTTTGCGGGACTTCCGTGCGGAAATCAGGAATTACAGTTGGGCTGGGGCAGGCTACTCCAGTCCTCAAGGGCCACCAACAGGTCCGCCTTAAAGAATATCCCTGCTTCAGCACAGGTGTCTCAATCAGTGCTGAAGCACGGATATCCCTGAAACCCTGACTTGTTGGCAGCCCTTGAGGACTGGAGTTGGCCGCTCCTGGTCTAGACAATCATTAGCGGATCAATGTTTATCTGCTTTCCCAAGCATCTGTCCAAACTTTACAGCAGTAGTACAATTATTTTTTAATCTCCATTTTTTTTGGTTTGTTTTTACAACGGTGGGAACCAAGGTGTCCCGGAGTCTCATAACGGCACGCCTCTGCTCTGGGGACCCTCTGGGCCACAATATATTTACTGGTGAACACATTCCAGGCCCCACCAGGGGAAACAAAATGGCAGTTTCAAATCTCACCGCGTCACGTGGGCCAATAGAAAGCCGTAAGGACATCTGTCTTGGATTTCTATTGGCCCACAAAGTGTGAGGCGACTTACATACCAGGACGTACCGGTGCTACTTTCATCAGTATCTCTTGAACCAAGGAGTAACGGCAGCTGAAATTAGGGAGGAGGGGGGGGGGGGGGGGGGGGGGGGGGGGGGGGGGGGGGTCAGGAGGAACTTCTGCTTTAACATATTGTTTTAAATACAATTTGTGAAGGAGATACAGGTCTTTTATTAATCATAAAATGCAATAAACCAGCAAGTTAAAAAATATCACACACATACACACACACACACACACACTCAAACACACACACACACACACACACACACTTTAAAGATTCCTTTAATAAAATATACTAAAACGTGTGTGCTGTAATTGATCTTAATAAACAAGAGCGAGTGGGATACTGCGTAATGCGTGGAATGAATGATTGTCTCAAACATTTATGGGCCGAGTAGATTACTATAAAATGCATTTTTACACTGTGCAAAACTGCAACTTAAAACGATATCCCGTTGGATAACATCTAACTATGCATACTGTAAATCGTTCAGCAAACGGCGGCTCATTTTCTTTTGAGTAATGTACTTCCTAAAATCATGTCCAGCAAATTCTAATTTCAGACTAAAAGTGAAATAGCCAGCATTTTTCGGCAGAAAAAACCTCACCACAAACAGATGAAATTCAGCGGGTTCTCAACCAGTCAAGCATTCAGAAAAGCTGTGCGATGCTCACAGAACAAATGGCAAACTGTTCAATCTAGTATAGCTTCAAGCAATTAAAATGCATGGTACCTTTTAAGTAACTGGAATGAGATTGTGAGCAGGAAGTATCCCCCACCCGCACACCTAACTGGATAGATCCCACAAAGCAACGCAGGACGGATTCAAACACAAACTTGTGTCCAGAACAATTGGTATGTACAATAAGGGGGCCAAAACCTTGCGTCAGACAATATATATATCTATATATTATAACGTAGGACTCGCGTAATGATGAAAAGTCCCAGTGAATATCCAATGTCCTCAAGGTACTCTGTGTGCAGTCCGCTGCGGTTTTGATAACGCGCCATCGGCGTGAAACATGGTGGTGTGGGCCATTGGTCATTTTCTATTTTTTTATTCACATGGGAGACGCATCTCTCTGCCTTCGGATTGGTAATGCTCCGTTCTCTCTCCTCTTTTTTTCCATCCAGTCTCAACCAGTCAAGCCCTATAATTGAAAAATCCCAAATGCCCAGCTCTCTTATAGAAAGTACAGCTCAACCCAGTTATAGCGCGATCCGTTACAACGCGAATCCGCTTATAACGCGATGCACGTGTGGCTCTCAATTTTTGTATTTATGAATACTTTACAACACGATTATTGGAATTTTAAATACTTTATTGTACAATGCATACAATTGTACATTATTTCTAACGCGATCCGCTTATAGCGCGATGTGATTCTTTGGACCCCAAGCACAGCGTTATAAGGGGGTTGAGCTGTATATGGTATTATGTACAGTATAAGATCCACCTCCAGTCGTCGCCTTTTTCGAGGAGCTACTTCAGGGATGGGCAACTCCAGTCCTCAAGGGCCCCCAACAGGTCAAGTTTACAGGATATCCCTGCTTCAGCACAGGGACTGAGCCACCTGTGCTGAAGCAGGGCTATCCTGAAAACTTGACCTGTTGGGGGCCCTTGAGAACTGGAGTTGTCCATTCCTGCTCTACACTGTCCCTTCTTGTATTTCAGCTCTCATATACTGCTACACCCCATATTAGCCCCTTACACTCTACTTAAGGCGGCCACTTGACACCTCAACGGTCTGACTTTTACTTGTCGTCTGCCTTTGGGACTCTCCCCCTCATTTAAAAGCTGCAGTCAGCCCAAATACTTCTTCAATAACTGGGAAATGATAATGTCCTCAACGTCCATTACACAGACACCAACTTATTCTCTTGGTTATGTAATAAGAAAACCTAATGCACACAACACATCCTCCTACTTCTGGCTGTGTCAATCTCCCAACAGACCACTTAAGAAGAAATTCATTACCTGAGCAGTTTACATTCTCCCTGCGTTTGCTTTATTTCTGGTGTCCTCATTCCCATATTGTTCTAAATCTGTGTGGAAATTCTGTAAAGCATTGTGTATACGCTCAGTGCCATAATTGATGAAAATACATTTATGAAGCACGTGCATCAAAACATACTGACAAGCCAGAACAGTTTGTATGCTGTTGCACACATTATGCTGCAATTAATTACTTATCTGTAGATCCCTGTAAAATTAAAATGCCCCCAAAAAAATAATACACTTATCAGTTTTTCATCATATCTTATATATTTCTCGCTCAAGCCCCACGGAAATGTGCACAATTGTATGTCTGTTATGTAGATGAACACTATATACGAAACACCATGCAGACAATCCACTGATGTTAACTAAATTGATGTCACTGTATTAGGTCAGTAAGTAGCAGATACGCTGCGGGAGGTTCGTGTTCATTAAACAAGACATAGGAGTTTCTCCTCCGCAGCTCGTCAATGAGTTTAACTGTTGTAATCCAAATCGGAAATGCGAAGATTAATATAAAGTTGGAGTTCAAAGTATGATTCAAAGTGTGTTTTCAAAACGGCCTCCTCCTGCTGAAACGCCTGAAGACGAGAACGCCGCTGTGCGATTGCATCATCGATAACGCGCTGATCCAGCGGCGCACCCTCCGGAATGATGTGTTGTCGCAGCTCATCAACCTGACGGATCTTATCCCTGTATACTCGTTCTTGCGTGATGCCTTGTAGTCGACAGAATTCAAATCCGTGCTGTTGTGTCGCCAGAGGGCCAGTGGCATGAAGTCTCAAGCACTTTACAACGTGCTTATCTTCTTCGCTGAACACCATTTTGTAACTATGCGCGTGATGAGGTCATCATGGCATCATCAATCCCAAAGAATATTTATTAGATTCTAAAAATGGAATAATCTACTATAACAGACCTATAATTGCTCAAATGTTCAGGAAAAGGAAGTGATTTTTCTGCAAGATGTGACAAAAAAAATAGTTTTTTTTAACACCATGTTTCTCTGCTCTACAAGAGTGGGCTCAAACAGCACACTACACATGAAACATGCCATCTGTATGTGGCTTTCAGTGTGTGATATCTTAGGCTTGTTCCATAGCGCAGGCGTGCGCGACGGACCGCATGGGGTGCACCTGTCTCCTGAGCGATCTGTGGACTCAGATTGCTCGCGACATAGAGTTGTGGTGGAGGCGTGACGTCACGAGGCTGGTTCGCCCTCATTGGCTGAAGCGCTCACGTGACGCGGCCGTTGCATGAAAAAAACAAAATATTTTCTCTTTTAAAAAACCTGTCTCGCCATCGCGCTTCCTCGCGTGCGCACTATGGCCAGCCCTATAAATCTACTGCATTTTGCTCGCGCTGCTTGCGCCGTCACTCGCACCATTGCCGCGGCCTTAGGGCGAAAAAATGCTGGAATGATTCTAATGTTGCAGTACGAGTCAGAGCAGATCCGAGACGTTTCCCCATCATGGCCCTTAGCACTTTTAGCAATTGGTCTGTACCAAATATTCCTCTTGTATCATCAGTCTGCACAATTATTGGTTAATATAGACCTCAGATATGGCGGCTTTCAGGATTACATTGGCACGGATCAGAATAATAAAGTGCCTAAAGAAAACGGAGTGAAATTATTTATTAAAGAGTCCTCTAGAACAGAGGGGCTCAAATTCTGTACTCAAGACACCCCCCCCCCCCCCCCCCATCAGGTCAGCTTTTCAGGATATCCCAGCTTCAGTACAAGTGGCTCAATCCACCTGGAGGGGCGCTTGAGGACTGGAGTTAAGCCCCCCGTTCTAGAACATGTAAGCTTTGTATTAAAAGGTTTTATATCCGCCACCAGAATTCCTGGATTGGCGTACGTTGGTAATGAAACAGTCAGAAAACTTCACCTGTCCTAAAGCAGTGTGGCTATTTCCGTGCATTCCCACAAAGACACGTTTGTATTGGTGCTGGTTGAGTCATTTCATCTTCTGCTTGACATCTATTTCAGCCATATTAACAGGAGGGGGACAACCCTCCTCCAGCTGCCTAACCTTCCTGCCCCAATGTAGCCTCTAAAATCAATGCACCGGTATAGACCGTAAGAGGCTACCATTTGTAATGTTACTGATACTCTGAATGTCTTCCCATGATCTTTATAAAGGGATTGGTTGCTGTTAACCAATCACAGAATTCACAGAATGACTGCTGTGGCTCTGTACGGCACTGCCCCATAGCAGCAAAGCGGTGCATCGTCACGGACTGGTAAAAATGGAACCGGCCCATCTCATTTACGTTGAGAATAAATGGACACATTTTTCCAATCAATGGTAGTCAGCAGGAACAGATGGAGCGTCACAAAGCTAGTGACTATAACTAAACATTCATAAACAATTATCCAACAAAGAGAACCATCTGGTTAAAGAAGCAATAATACCCCCCCCCCCCTTTTTCCCTTCTTATTTGTATATGTGAAGCATGTAACAATGTATCATCCTACAGTCTTACTTAAGGTGGCAATCGTTTGGTGCACCTGTTATAAATCTGTACAAATTCTGATTGTGTGCCTAACATAATGGCCGCCTTTCAGTTTCAATCAATCCTTCAGTCAGTTTAACAGCAGCTACAATATATCCTAATACTAAGGTAACAATATTTATTGTTACAGTTTACAGCTCAAACTGCAGGGAACATTGCAACACTTTCTCATTTGTGATAATTTGTTGCCAAAGATCTTGACTGCTGGGGAGATGGGCTAAAACCTGTTATAGACATCAAAGGATGCTCAGTATATTAAAACTCATTTAAAAAAATGACATTAAAAGTTGAATAATACAAAAATAAAAATCATCTAATACTACAGAACTGATTAATTTAAAAAATAAAAAACACCCATGTAGGATATTGCTTGGATTGCTCCTTTAAAACAGCGCTAAGAGTTAAATAAAAAAATAATAAAAAAGTCAATACTAACCGATTTATTTAAAAAAATAATCCATAAAAGATTTAACGTTTTGCTGCTTTAAATAAATCAGTTTTATGCGACGAGTAAGATGTCAGGGTGGTTCCAATTAGAAAACCTGTCCGATGTACAGTATGTTCAAAATACTTTAGTATAATTCAAATACTCCCTGCCCTACCCTCAGATAGATTATGCTTTGTGAATAACCAACAAACCTTTCATTCATATGTTAAAGTGTAAACAAAGTGTATTACAATGTGTGTGCTGCCCTGCAAGGCTCAAAACAGTGTGCACTGTAAAAGTTGTATTAGTCCAGCAAAAAGGTATTATAAGGCCAATTTTTATTTTCTCCATCCATGGGACAACAAATAATAAATAAAAAAATCCAGCCCCCCCCCCCCCCCCAGCATTTACACAGTGCTCTGAGAAAAGAATGAGCTTTATTTTACGGCTAAAGATCGAGTCCGAGCACCGCAGTATCACATCCGTACCAAAATAATCACATGACATTGTGCAACAGCACAAGTTCAGGAACTGCATGTATTCATGCAAACACAAGCTACACAAATGGGCACACGGTCACACATTGTAACTTAAACACAGATACATACAAAGGTTAATGCACCATTTGTGGGAAACACATTCTAGTTAAAAATGACCAATGTCTGATTAACTATATGAGACATGAAGGACACAAAGAAGCCATCACTGAAATGACTGGCATCCCTCCCCCCAACCCCCCCCATCCAAAAATATAATGTACCTGAGCTAACCCCCCAAATAACAACAAGGCCAAATGATACAAAACTGGGGGGGGGGGGGGGGGGGGATATCAGTATGAATGTTGAAAATAATTTGCAAGAATGCATCACATCGCTGTCACCCTTATCTGTCAAACAAAACAAAGCCCTCTCATAGGGAATCGGCCTTTTTATCCACAGAAATTGCACAGTGGAATGTCAAACACGCATTCATGACTCAAAAATCTTCGCCAGCCTCCTACACCATTACCAGGAACAAAACAATTAGAGGCCTCAGTGCAGAAAGGAGCTGCTTCCCATCCCTTGTGTTAGGGGAGATACAGGGATAGGAGTACTGGGACACTGAAACGCACAGCTGCCTGAAACTTCTGCAGCGATGGCAAAATGCAGCATTAAGCACAATATGTCACCTGCAGATACAGTATAGGCTGGCGTGTGCACAGAGTGTACTCACATAGAATAACATTGGACTGCAAATTCAGCCACTTAACGAGCCTTTCAGCGCTAACAATGCATTGCAAAGTGACGCGTTGCAGGCCCCTCTTGAATGACGGGGATAAAAGCAGCTTTAAAAAGGAAAGGAATGATATGAAGGCGAACTGATAGAATATATTGTTGCACAAAATGTCACCATGCAACATTATATATTATTTTGCTGAGATTGGAGATTCACCGTGAGTATTACAGTAATATTACCACTACATTAGCATTGTAATCATGTTTTAATGTCTAACCCCCTTGCAGAATAAGTCCTATTAATAATAATGACCATGTGTACTTTCCCTTGTAATGCAGAATACATAAAATGTAACAAATAAAATGCACACTACATTATAGCAATCCCATACCAACCTTACAGGAGCAGCACGTATTCCTCGCCTTGGCTACAGATGTCCAGGATCTGCACACAATCCGTTAGGAGTCCCACAGACTGGCCAATTCCAAGCTGCCATTAGCACACTTCATTGCAGGATTTCAGAGCACACACACACACCAGCTTTTTCCCAGCTCTCTACAGTGCGAGGATAATGACATTCCAGCGGGGAGGGAACAGATGGCGAGTCCCATGGTGACTGCCTTCAGGAACACCATTGGTGGAATGTCCCTTCTGCTTATTGGGCAACAATTGCTTCTATTGTACTTGTGCTTTGCAAATTTCTTAATGAAGGAACTTGTGCCCCTGGCAGTCTGCGGGGATGGCTGACAGGTGCTATGTTTGTTATTTAAGGAAGGCAAGTTTGAACTTTAAAAACTTGAAAGGCAATCCAAGAGCTTACATTTTTTAATAACTTTTTGTTTTAATATATTAATTTATATTAAAACAAAGTTTATTTAAAAAAATGTAAGCTGTGGATTGCCTTTAAGAGTATTTCTGCGATACTATATAGATATTTATAATATATATATATATATATAGATATAGATATAGATATAGATATAGATATATAGATATATATATATATCCTTTGATTACCTCGATTGAAAACGAATGATCTAAGCTGCCGATCGATTAGTTATCCCGTGATCGATCAGTAAAGATCCTGCTTCCCAGGGTTCACTAAATGGCTGCCTTTCAGTTTCAAATCAATCCTTCAGTCAGTGCAACTCAGCAGCTACAATGTTGCAGTTTGGAGCTCAAACTGCTGGAAACACAGTATAGGCAACAAATAATCACAAACCAGATATTGTTGCAAAAATCTTGCACTGCTGGGGAGGTGTGCAAAAAGGCTGCTGTAGAAATCAAAGGATGCTCTGTATATGAAAACGAATTTAAAAAGCAATATATATTGAATGTAAAAAAATAAAAAAGTATGATCTAATACAACGGAACTGATTTATTTAAAAAAAAGAATTGCATGGCTGCTCCTTTAAATAGATCCAGACCCTCTTATATAAAAGGATAACGAGGGCGACACAAGGAGCTAGACTGTGCCAGTGATTAAAATACTGTTTTCTAAATGAAAATATTATTTCTGGTAGGATTAGCCAAAAACACTTTTTTATTTTTAGCAGCAATGAATTGTTATTGTTTAATCCCATCTGACAAATGAATATACAACAATTCCAAACATTAGGTTAATTTGGCGTTTTCTTACTGAACCTGGGGTAACCTCCCAAAAGGTATCAAAGGTTCCACAGACCACACGTTTAAAACCACAGAGCTAAAGAAAGGAAGCCCAGAAACCATTAGCTTGCTCGGATGACCTGTATTCCCGACCTGTAACGGCCATGCATTACTGTGCTTACCTTATATTTGGGGACAGGTGAAACAAAACTCAAAACCCCTTTTTCCCCCAATGGTCTATTTTTGTTATTTTTTAAAACATATTGGATTAACGCTTTATCAAATCAAGGAAGGATGGGGATAGGGTGCAGAATAGAGAGAATAGAGGGTACAGAATAGAGAGAATAGATGGTACAGAATAGAGAGAAGAGAGGGTACATGGTTTAACAATTGTGTATTTTTTAAGGTATTAATGACTTATCCCTACCGCTAAATTACTTTGTTCCTAAGTGGCCACGTCTTTAAAGATTAGGGCCAGCATTGAAATATGCATTGAAAATTAACTCTAATTTGGAGACAAATTGAAACATTGCTAAAGCCATACAGGCAGTCCTCGTTTTACAACGAATGGCTTATCCAACGCTATGCAATGCATACCTATGTTCATTTTTACAAATCCAAAAAGGCTTATCCAACGCTCTTACAAAAGTTGTTTATGTGTATATAATATATATATTTTTGAAAACGTTGTATGTACTGTCCCAAAGGCCAATCTGATTGGTCAGTTGGTCTGTCACTCACCCTCTGGCCAATCAGATTGGTCCGTGGACCAGCCCCGCCCCGCACGCCTCATTGGTCACACTCACCCGCCGCCGACACAGCTACCAACACTGCCCGCTCCTTGGTGCCGCTGCCGCCGCCTCACCTCTCCCCACATTCCCATCTCCCCACACCCACAGCAAACCCCAGCCTCTGCACCGCTACCCACGACCTCGGCGCCCGCTCCTCGGCGCCACAGCCTCACCTCAAACACCCCCCCTTCCTCCACCTCACGACACGCCGCCTCCCGCAAAACTCCCGTAGCCTCCCGCCGAGTAACCGATGCCGCCGCCTCACACGCCGCCGCCTCACATATTACCGCCGGGAGCGCCAGCAGCCAGGTACCTCATCAGGTTTATTGAGCAGTTTTGTCTAGGCAACATTTTTTCACACCCCATTTTTTATTGTATAAGAAGCAGGAGGTCTCCAGAGCTGAACCGCCTTAATTTGAGCTCCAAGGACACCCTTCTCCATGAGATTGATGAAGTAATATTGCTGAAATGAATATACTGTTGATATTACTGAAAAGGACTGGAGGGGGGGTCTAGAGAGAGGAAATGGTTAGCAGTGTGCAGATTCCATTTTGTCTGTGTGTGTTATATGTCAGTATGCGTGCTGTTGCAAGAGTGAAAATTGCTCCGGGTGGGGGGGATATGGACTGTGCCTTGTTGCTCAGACACGAGTGTTTGTACCTCTGAAGGTACCCCAAGTACGGTCCCCTCCAGGGAAAAAAATATGGAGGTTTAAAGCTCCCGCGGCCAATAGGAAGCAGCAACATAATCCATGGCGGCTTTCTATTGGCATATATTGCGTGGGGGAATTAAACCTGCAATGAAGGACAACCGGAGTTAAGCATTTTGGGATAGCAGGATGCCCTCGGAACTGAAATACGGGCTTTTTATACAAGTGTAGCCAGGTCCCCTCTGGCTCCCCGGTCCTCAGTTTTCCCCCCTTACCTTTGCTGCTGTGGGGGGCTGTTGCGGGTGGTGACGGGCTTTCCGGCAGCGCCCTCTGCAGGGCGCTGCCATGTTTGTTATGCTTGGGTTCGCGCATGCGCAGATGCGCGGGACGACTCGCGTTGGCCATGTTACGATTGGCCGCGCATGCGCAGAACAGATAGCATGAGCGGCGGCCATTAGGGAGCTTCGCACCTCCACAAGAGGTGAGGTGCTGCCGGGAGGGGAAGCAATCAGGGGCGCGACAATTGCGGCCCATAGATAGGGCGAGCGGTCGCCGGAGGCTTCGGGGGCTCCCTTTGCAGGGTGCTGCCATTTTGTAGTTGATTGCGCAGAACTCGCGCAAGCGCAGTAGGATCCCACGAGGGCGGCTAATAGGGAAAGGCTCAAGACAGGGACTACAAGTCCCATGAGCCTCGGGAATGTCACATGCTGCGGCTTAGTCAATAGGGCGGCTGCATTTGCAATAAAGGCCTTTTCAGTGCAAGGGAGCCTGCGCTGGCAGTTTTGAATAGGGACAGTTAAGAGAGGCTGCAGTTAAATGTTGCTAGGCAACCAGTGAAGCTGTGAGAGACGACAGTTAAGACAGTTTTTGAACAGTGGCAGTTGGAGCAGGGAGCTGGGTGAGTGAGGGTGCAGGGGAGCAGTAGCCCCTTGCACTAGGCCAGTTAACCCCATAGCCCCCAGATAACTGTTACCATTGCCCCAGTTTGTGGTTGCTTCAGGTACAGGCCCTACGTTAGGAGTTCTGCCCCTTTAGCTGTTTGAGACAGTTAAGATTAGGACAGTAAAAGGAGATGAGAGTTATAACTGTGGAGAGACACAGTTAAAAAGGAACAGTTCTCATTATCCCTTAAAAAGGGATAGTATTATTATTTATTAGCTCAGGCAGTTAAGGGAGAGACCCTTGAGGAGTTAGGAGTGAATAATTGAGCTAGTAGATAGTGAGTCAGTGTGCTAGGAGATAGGAAGCCAAAAGATGTGTGGTGGACTAGAGGCATATACTGACCCAGAAGTACTGATCCTGATCCTGAATGGGAAGGGGCATAGAGGGAACTTGCCCTAAAGAGAGCATAATACAGGCAACCTGTCTAATGAAGTATTGTGCTCTATATGAAAACAATTGATCCTGTGCAAGCCTGGAACTGTTGTGCCTGACAATAAAATACCTGCGAGTTGCAAAAGATCCTGGCGCCCTACGTCTTATCTTGTCCTGTTCTTCCAACCACCAACTACCCTCTATTACAGCCAAGGCCTGAACCCACCAGAGAGAACCCTGAGATCACAGGTAACTGACCAAGGAGCTGACACTCTAATCCCATCGGGAGTGGAGCAGAACCCTGTTCACACATGTACACCCTACCCCCTGCTGCGGGGGGGGGGGAGGGGGGTGGAGGTAGTAGGGGTGTTACACAAGTAAAAAAAAAAACCCCAAAGCTTGGATAAGGGATGTTACGAGCTCGATCCAGTTTACTGCCATGGACTTGAATGGCAGTTGCCGTGGGAGACCCCGCGTCCGAGCACGGTGAATCTCCCCCTTTGTGTGACAGAATGATGGATCTCTGGATCTGTTCAGCCGTTAATGTGTACAGACCCAAAACAGACTGAAAGCGTCTTTTTTTTTTTTTCTGACCCAAAGTTAGATTAGTACAAACCGGAATGAAAAAGAGGATACTGCAATGGTTCTCTGCTTAAAATACGGAAATGTGCTGGTTTTGTGAGAACCATAATATAATCTTTGCATTTCTATAATGGGCCGGCTGATTGCAGCGGATTGAAGCCAGAGGGGGAAGGTTTATTTCTAAGGAGCACTCTGTCGTTTCTGCTCAAGTGTCAATCACAAAAGCAGCTTTCATATGCAGTCAGGCCCTTTAATTCCCTCCCCCCACTGACACAAAGGTCCAGGTACTGTACCGGAGGCCATAAAAAAGTACAGCAAACACCCCACAGGTGATGAGTTCCTGGGGCACGATGCTGGTCAGGTTTTGAAAGCTCTATACAGATTAGACCAGCGCTGCGCCATCTTTCCAACGTGCGCCCCCCCCCCCATCCCTTACCTCCTCTCCGGCATCATATGACGCAGCGGGGTCACGTGACGTTACGTTGCCATTCCAACGTAACGCCACCATGCAAATGTGACGTCACATGACCCTGATGCGTCATTTGAAGCTGCGTTGCCATGGCGACGCATCGCCGAAGGTAAGTGAAGTTGAAGAGGCCTCACGCGATTTCCCAGGCATTGATTTAAATGCCTTGGGGAAGAGCGCAGGGGCTCTGCAACCGCCCCCCCCCCCCTGAACAATCTTGCGCCCCCCACCCCAGTTTGCGCACCGCTGGATTAGAGCATCTATGAATGACTCCCATTTTGGTTCCTATAAAGGAGCAATCCAACCAATGTCCCACATGTGTTTTTTTTATTAATTAAAATCAGTTCTGTAGTATTAGATAATACATTCTGCATTCTTTTATTTTATTTTAAAATTCAACTCTTAATCCCATTTTTTTATGAGTTTTAATACACTGAGCATCTTTTGATTTCTACAGCAGGCTTTAGCCCACCTCCCCAGCAGTGCAAGATCTTTGTAACACTTTCCTGTTTTATCATTTGTTGCCAATATTCCCAGCAGTTCAAGCTGCAAACTGTAACATTAGATAATGTTACCTTAGTAATATAAGAATACATTGTAGCTGCCGAGTTACACTGACTGAAGGATTTATTTGAAACTGAAAGGCGGCCATTTAGTGAACCCTGATAAGCAGGATTTTGCTGATCGATCATAAGAGGACGAATCGATCAGCAGTTTAGGTAATTAGTTTTAGTTTTCAAAAAGGTAATCACATGCAGTATATATATATATTTAAAGCTGCTTGATTGCCTCTTTAATAAAATGAAAAACTTACATAATTTTATAAGAATTAATACCCAAACCAGAGCTCCAGATGCGCTAACTTTTTACAGAAGACACCAGTACCCACTCTTGCCGTGTGTACAAGTCAAAGAGCTATTTGATTTGAAAATAGAACCTTAAAACACAAAGATTCGGCTCAGGGGCTCATTAAATGGCTTGAGCAAAGGAATGGAAGCAAGCACACAGTCTTGCTAAAGGTGCAGTTTATTGTGCCACCAAAGGTCCAACGTTTCGGCAATAGATTGCCTTTATCAAGGAGAGGGCAGCCCTCCCTGGACACAGCGCACCGGCAGATAAGTACCCCCCTCCAGCACCTACCAGCGGTGTGCATGTGCTTCTATATATGGCTCATTAAATAGCTGTCAGTGCAACAGAAGAGGACCAAAGATGCAAAGTTCTGTGGGGAAGATCATGTGACCAGGCAGTCACTAGATACAATAGGTGCACTGCTAGAGGGAGGGCAGGGCTCAAAAAGGGGTGTGCCAGAGTCTGTTTCAGAAGAAGAAGGGGATGTGACATTGTAAATGGTTGCTATAGAAACAAAAAAATGCTTGTTACAGTATAATACATAAAAAAAGTAATTCAGAGGTTTTTATTTTAAATGCTACAAATATTTTCTCATAGTACAGAACTGATTTTTTTTTTTTTAAACACACGTATGATATTGCTTGGTCTGCAGCTTTAAGTTGTTTAAAAGCTTTTTGACCATAGACTGCCCACCACTATGGATTTTATAAACATACGAGGGGTTGCACACGACCATATTACAATTAAAAAAAGTAAAGAAAATATATCAAGCACAACAACAATCAATAATCCTAGAGAGGATTATTAAAGACACCAATAGATTTAGCACCTGCATCGCGCTTCTGAAATCGCAGTGACTGGGAATGGATTATGGATTATGGATTTCTTAGATGGAGAAATGTAAAAGGTCACTAAGACCCAGAGAGGAAAATACGTTTCACGTGACAGTGCAATAGTTACAGCTCTCAAATTTTAATAGAGCACAGAAGAAAAAAAAAGTGGGGACATAATTGCTCACAACGACGACGACGTGCAAGACAGAAGGAGTAGGGACCACAAAAAAGTAGGGGGTTAATTGCTCATCCTCTAGCACACCGGGGCTACTCCGATATAAATATCCCTTACCTGTGCCATCCTCACATTCGTTGATACAACCCAGCAGGTCTTATTCCTCACTCAGACCTTCTGTATTATTCCTACTGAGGTGTGCGAGTGCGTGTAATTGGGGCCTTTCCTGTCCTCTCCTCATCCAGGTGATGGCTTCCGGACAAGGCCTCATCCTCCCTCCATATTCGTTGTTCCTCTAGTGCACCGAGCCTCTACAAAATAGTGTTCCACTTAGGTTGAGTAGTCATTTTTTTTTTTTTAAGAGAAATCACACATCATTTGCAATGTGAATGTTTTATAGCTGGGAATCCAGCCGTAAAAGTTATATTTTAAATTGGGGTCTTCATTTGGGCCCAGTTGGATGGGGGAGTTATTTTCAGAATACGACGCACATCTAGACTCAATATGTTGGTTAGACAAAAATACACTGTCCAAAAGAACTGATAGGGCATCCTCCATGGCACGGCACCTTGCAAGCTTGGGAGAGAGTGGCCTTACCATATGAACTGACCACGAGTCCCTCACCATTGATGCCTATTTGTGGGAGCAAAGAGTTTCCTCCCGTGATCACGCACGGGCCAGTTGGGAAATGCTCTAGACTAGAGGGAACATTTTAAAGGTTTTCAGACTCAGGCCAGGTCCGCCGCGGGCTACTGCAGCGCCCGCTGTGGTGGACGCTGCAGGGACAAGAGCTGCCCCACAATGGGGCCGGGCCCACTGCAAGGGGGGGGGGGGGGGCGCCGCACCGACAGTTTCTCCTGCTCTCAAGAAAATGGAGATCAGGAGTCACGACGGAGCGCTAGGCCATGCCCCCCGGCGGTTTATCCAATGAGGGCGAACCTGCCAGGAGACGGCACGGCCGCGCCCCCATCACGCCCCCCACCACCCACTCTTGTCTTTCCCCCTGCAACTCTCTGCAGACCGGGGAATTCGGCTGTACGCGCCGCCAGCCTCGCAGGCGCGCGTGCAGCGCAGGCACCGGGGCCACAGCCTCAATCTTTGATGATATAAGACTACCTTTTACACACTGCAAGGAGAGATTTCACTGAGGTAGAGGGGAACAGCGGCAGGACAACCACTAGTCTTTATTCATAAAAAAAAGCCCCTCATTTTAAGACTGCTCACAGGGCAAAATCTATCCGCCATGCACAAGATTTTAATTGGGGGAGGCAAAGACGAGAAGCAGGGTTGTGTCCCGGCGGCCATGGGTTGGACTTGATGGATGTATGTCTTTTTCCAACCTCATCTACTATGTAACTACAGTATGTAACTATGTAACTACAGTATGTAACTATGTAACTACCGTATGTAACTATGTAACTACAGTATGTAAGGAGCTAAACTTCTAAATAGAATCCGATTAATGGAATATATCAGGAAGGTCACACATTTTTGAAAGCAATAAAAAAGACTTAAGAGCTCTTAGAAACTGCTGTTCAGGTGGTACTATACCCCAGCCAGATTCAAAGGGATTTTCCCTAGTTTAGCTAATAGATGTTGGAGAGAATGTGGGGGTAGGGGCACCATGTTATACATACCCTATTTCCTCGATTCTAAGACGCACCTTTTTTCCGATTTTCACATGTCGGAAATCAAGGTGCGTCTTAGAATCGATGTATTAAAAAAATTAAAAAAGTGTCTACAGTACTTAACCCCCTCCCCATGTCAGCGGAGGACGAAGAAGGCGGTAGCAGAGTTCCCACGTCTGCATATGGAGTGCGGCGGCGGTGGCAGGACAGATCCCAAGTCTGCAGGTGAATGAAGATAAGAAGACAGCGGGTGGGCGGTGGCGGCAGGAGATCATAATAGCAGGATGGTTAAGCAGGAGCGGAACGGCTTGGGAGGTGCACACTGTAACACAGGAAGTTTACCGGTGTCTGACTTCCGGTTACAGCGTGCACCTCCCAAGCCGTTCCCCCACGCCGCTCTGCTCCTGCTCAGCTCTCCTGCTATTATGATCTCCTGCTACTGCCGCACACCCGCTGTCTTCTTATCTTCATTCACCTGCAGACTTGGGACCTGTCCTGCCACCACACTCCCGTCCGCTGTCCATCTTCAACCATCTGCAAACTTTGGGACCTCTCCTGCCGCGGCTGCCCGCTTCATCCTCCGCTGACATGGGACCTCTCCAGAAACATGGAAGGCCAAATCGATGGTGCGTCTTACAATCGATGGCGTCTTGCAATCGAGGAAATACGGTATGTATAGTATATCTTTATTTATACAGTGCCATCCAGGTGCATAGCACATTACGATACACGTGACATAATATTATAACACAATGGGAATAAGCGCTGCAGACATAACACAATAGGAAAAGGAGTTCCTGCCCCGAAGAGCTTACAATCTAAGTGGTGAATGGGGAGAAGTTACAGAGACAGTAGGAGGGCGTTCTGGTAAGTGCGTCTGCAAGGGGCCAAGGTCAGTGCATACAAGATGTATTTTACCAGTCAGCCATATGGGATTGCGCCTAAAATACAACATTTTGGACGGCATTGTTAAACGCAATGCAGATAGTAACTGGCAGAATGCTGTGGCAGCCATATCAGTCCTATTCTGGCCTCTGCATGCCTTAGCTACGCCATTCCCTGGGCATAAATTGGGGGTAATTTAGGCTTTTAAAGCTGCAGTTCAGTCTTTTTTTTTTATTTTTTTTTTTTACATTTATTTTTTTACTTCAATAGTTTCATGTGTGCAATCTCTAATTTCCTAATGAACTGTATAGCTGCAGGTCAATTCTTTCTCCATGTATTGATAGGTCGAAATTTGGTGACATATTAAAAGCTGGGATTTGTTTATAATCTGCTTGTCTGTCAGTGGAAGCTCATGAATATTCATGAGCACTCCTGCACTGACATGTGCTAGAGGGAGAGCAGGGCTGACAAAGGGGTGTGCCAGAGCTTGTGACAGGACATGAAGGGGCAGTGCCTTAGCAAATGCTTGTTAAAATAGAATACAAGAAAATTGGTCTTTCAAAGTTGTTTTTGTAAAAACAGAAAATGCTAAAAGTATTTTTTCTTACTACAGAACTGATTTATTAAAAAAAAACACACATGCAGGATATTGACTGAACTGCAGCTTTAAGCAGTGAAAATATCAATATGAAATCTTCAACTCACTGTAATTCTAAAGTGGCACATATTGCTTTGTTTTAATAAAGTTATTTAGTTTTAAGGAAATGTAATTACCCAAGCTGCCGATCGATCCGTTTTCCAGTGATCGATCGGCAAAGATCCGGCTTTCCTGGGTTCACACTATGGCCGCCTATTTCAAAAGAGGAAGTGCTGTGGCTTTGTGAACAGTTTCTAGCCAAGAAGGAAGCTTAATACATTAAAACTCATTACAAAAAGGACTCAGTGTGTGGGTGTGAATAAAACAAATACAGTAAGTATTTTCTAACACTACACAATATATTTATAAAGACACAGGATTTGGAATGTATTGCTGCCTTAAAACAGAAAACGTTATCACCAACTCAAGGACGCCGAGAATGGCACAAAACCGAGTAACATCACACACTGCAAACATATGCCAAGATCCCACAGCCAGTCCCAAACATCGAACATTCAATGTTAAAGGATCATTCTGCTGCACATCCAGGGATGTGGTGTATATGATTCAGTGCTGCAAATGTGACCAAGGATGCTACATTGGTGAAACCTGCCCAAAACAGAATTAGCCGACACAGACACACAATAACACACAGTGAAGAAGAAGGGAGATACTGCACTCCAGTGTAACACCACTTCTCACAGCCACATAATTCCATACATGATTTATAGGGGGTCCATGTTAAAATAGATAAGTAAAGAGGAACTCACCGTGAGTGCTCATTTGCATGTCATTACCCAGCACCCCTGGCTGCAGTGGAAGCACTGTTTGCCAAGCGATAATGGGGAAAGACAGGGTTGTAGAGCTATCCGAGACCTGCAAATGTATGTACAGTATGTATGTTCTTTATTTATATAACACCATACATTTACATAGCACTTTACAGCAGTAATACATGCGACAATCTTATAAACAACAAATACTGCTGCGGCCAAGTTTATTCGAGCATTTGCCCGTTCTTGGCCGCAGCAGTAGCCTGGCGCGCGCCCGAGAGTGACGGGCGCGCGCCGAAGCAGCGGAAGAGCGCCCTCCGATCGGGGCGCTCTCCCTACCGCTGCCGGGTCCGCCGGGTCCCCCGGAACCCCCTGCCGCTGTCCCGCGATCGCGGGACACCAGGGCTCCCTCGGGGAGCCCCTGGACGCGCGTGCAGGGGGCGCACGCTCCCGAAGACGCGTGACCGGAAATCTCCCGGCTTGCGGTACCGGCCACACTTTAATAAAGTGTGTCGGTAGTGTACAAATAACAGACCATGGGAATAAGTGGTTAAGAGATAAAAGTAACATTTAGGAAAAGGAGTCCCTGCTCCGAAGAGCTTACAATCTAATTGGTAGGAAAAACGTAGAGACAGTAGGAGGGTGTTCTGGTAAGTGCGTCTGCAAGGGGCCACGGTTTATGCATAAGTTGTATAGTAGCCACGGTGCTGCCCATACGCTTCGTTAAGCAGGTGTGTTTTAAGATGGGTCTTAAAGGTGGATAGAGAGGGTGCTAGTCGGATATTGAGGCGAATAGCATTCCAGAGGTGCGGTGGAGTTAGGCTGAGGCCCCGCTGCACGCACCCGCACGGCCGCCTTGCTTGCCGGCGGCGCGTGCATGTCACCGCACCACGTTTTGCGGTCTGCAGATAACTTTTTCCGGTGCAGGGGGCGTGTCCAAAATGTGGTGGGGGCGGGGCCATGACAGTGGGCGGGTCAAAACAAGCTATTTGCAAACACCCAGCACGGCTTAAAGCAGCGGGTGTGCGGCCAGCTATAAGAGTGACATTTCCCTGACACTGCTTCCCAGGGCATCTCAGCCGGTCACATAAAGCCGCTCCGCGTAACAATAGGGCTAGAAAATAAAGGCCTTAACCGCAGGCAGTGACCGTAGCACACCACCCCCCCACTCCCAGAGCCCCCCCCACCCCCTCCACTCCCAGAGCCCTCCCCCCCCCCCCCCCCCCGAGCCGGTGGCCATTCAGCACCCCCCCCCCCCCCAAGAATGGGTATCGCGGCAACAGAGGCCCAGCGCTCTTCCCCACAGCAATGAAACTGATGGCCGGGGGAGTACAGAACCTCTGAAGAAGAGCAGCCGTTCTTATTGGCGAAGCGGTGCCATGACAACGCGCGTCCACACTACGCAGCATCACCATGACGTCGATGGTCAAAACTGCACCCCCAATCAGAACTGGATTACGCCCCCTGCACTACCCAGCATCACACACACCAAGCATCTCACAGCCACACACACACAATCCTCCTCCTGCATCACACACACCAAGCATCTCACAGCCACAGCCACACACACCATCCTCCTCCTGCATCACACACACCAAGCATCTCACAGCCACACACACACACCCCCACCTCCTCTGCATCAACCAACCAAGCATCTCAGGCCCACGCCACACCCACACCCACACACATCCTCCGCATCTACAACACACCACGATCTCACAGCCACACACACACACACAATCCTCCTCCTGCATCACACACACACACACACACACACACACACACACCATCCTCCTCCTGTATCACACACACCATCCTCTCCTGTATCACACACACACACACACACACACACACCATCCTCTTCCGTATCACACACACACACCCACACACACACACCAACACCACACACACACACACACACACACCATCCTCCTCCTGTATCACACACACACACACACACCACACATAGGACGTGATGGACAAGCGCAGGTGACATCGCCGTTTTCCAATTGAGCGACTAGTACTTACTCGCGAGTGTACTTAAAGTGAGTGTCCTTAAACCGGGGTATGCCTGTATATTGATCATGGAAACCACTCTGAGGTCCTTGTAATTATCTAACTTTTAAAATATTTTTGGTCACTGTGAAACTCTTACAGCTTATTGAAATAGCCTCTGTATTCAATATCTAGCTGTTAGGAGGTACCCCAGTAGCCATCTTGTTCTATCCCTGGTGGCCAGGTACTT
Organism: Ascaphus truei; assembly: GCA_036426205.1. Lineage (NCBI taxonomy): Eukaryota > Metazoa > Chordata > Amphibia > Anura > Ascaphidae > Ascaphus > Ascaphus truei. The sequence goes on from CM071571.1 coordinate 11,697,787, forward strand.
CGGAGACAAGCAGGTCCAACAAAGGACTACTCCTGATGAGCTTGTTTTGTGACATATAGGCCAATATATACTAAGTGGTGTTATTCCACAAGGCACCTTCTGGCTCATCCACAGTATGGGCAATGATCTATTCCAGGGTTGGCCAACTCCAGTCCTCAAGGGCCACCAACAGGTCAGGTTTTCAGGATATCCCTGCTTCAGCCCAGGTGGGCTGTGCTGAAGCAGGGACTGCTTGAGCCACCTGTGCTGAAGCAGGGATATCCCGAAAACCTGACCTGTTGGTGGCCCTTGAGGACCGGAGTTGCCCCGCCTCTGATCTATTCTGGTCTCAATAGTCTTATTTGTTTCAACAAGTATTTTTAACCACGGTTTCCTACACATGACAAAATCAAGTTTGTTTTTCTTGCCCCTTATTAAGCAGATCACAGCAGCACAGGACGGACGCCCGTATCAGAATATGTCATCTGATTTACTTCATAGGCACACGGAGACCATACACAAATAAGAACCAACGGAGGAGGCAAAACAGGAAGCACATTCAATGGACACTTTTTACCCATTAAGGCCCTAACCACAGAAAAGCCATAAATACTAGAACATAATAAACAAGGTACAAAATGAGAGAATATTTTACAGTCCCTTCTACAGTAATAAAAAGAAATAGTACAATACTCACACCCTCCCATCAGTCTAGTTGCTGGGCCACGCGATTATATCGCTGCTGGTCTCGTGCAGCGGATCACCTCCAGAATACGCACACATTCTGGTCTGGAACACTTAGCCGGGCACGGTCCGTTAAACGGGCAGTCGCGTACTTAACACAAGCCTGTCATATAGGAAACGCTGCCTTTTGTAAAAGCTGCAAGCCATTTGCAACCGCAGGAAATATGCAAGAGTATTTCAAAACACAGAGGAAACAACTCCCCGTGCGCTCGTTCTGTAGGATTGTTTTTGTGCGTTTACCTTTCTGGTTTCCTTGAAGTGGATCAGCAGTGTATTGTTCATGGACAAATACACGATTCTTAACAGGAGGATTTAAAAAAAAAAAAAGAAAGGAAGAAAAACAGAAACAAAAACCTATTCGTTAACACACGAAAATATCACCTTCCTTTTTTGTGAATCGCACCAAAGATTTGGGAGGATATTCTTGTTATGATTTAAATCCTCTTACGCATCTACTTAAAAGCTGGTTTTAAACATTATTACGCCTTAGGTGGGAAGCAGGGGGTCTCTGGAGCTGAACCGCGAATTTCAGCTCTGCGGACCCCCAGGTCTCAGAGACACTTACATCTGAAGGTGATGCCGATATCTCACTTCTGTTTAAAGGGCACGCAGGCCAATGGGGAGCTGCCAGGGATGATGTTGAGGCTTCCTATTGGCCCGCAGGAACTTTAAACAGAACTTTCTGTGCCCAGCCAAAGCGGCTACCGGCAGCCCCTTCAGTTGTAAGTATATCAGGAAGCAGGGAGTCCTCCAGAGCTGAAATCAACGGGGGTCAGCTCCGGAGACCCCCTGCTTCAAACATAATAAAAATAAATGTAAAAAAAAAAAAGTGGCCACTCTGTTACCTGCTTGCTTGCTGAAGCGTGCGGACGCTCGCTCATGCTTGCCACTGAGCCCCTACAGCCGCAATTAGAGCGGCTTTAGTAGGGGCTCGCCTAAGCTTGCGGAAGCGTAGGTCTTAGCAGATTTTAAAAATCAAGCGCTTGCCGGAGCGCAGGGCCGGTCACGTGAGCGGTTCGCCCAATGAGGGCGAACCAGCTCCGTGACGTAACTGGCCCGCCCCCGGCCCGCCCCCTGACGGCGCGCAGGGGAAGCAACCGCAAGGCCAGGGAAAGCACCCGCTTTCCCTGAGCCTCAGCGCGCATCAGCACGCAAGCAGATAACATGGCCGAGGCCTGATGTGCCATTCCAAATCTGTACATGCTAGTTACTATATGTATGCAGAACGGTCTGTCTTTCTTTAAAGCAGGAGTCCCTTTAATATGTGCATCAATACAATAAGTAATTAGCCAAGTTGCCAATCGATTGGCGAAGATTTGGCTTGGGGGGTTCACTAAATGGCTGTCAGTGCAGCAGAAGAGGACCAAAGATGCAACGTTCTGTGGGGAAGATCAAGTGACCAGATAGTCACTAGATACAATTGGTGCACTGCTATAGATCAGGCAGGGCTCAAAAAAGGGGTGTGCCAGAGCCTGTTTCAGAAGAGGAATTGGATACAACTTTGTAAATGGTTGGTATAGAAACAAAAAGGGCTTGTTACATTATAATACATTAAAATGTCATTCAGAGTTGTTTAAAAAAAATGCTACTAGTATGTTCTCATAGTACAGAACTGATTTATTAAAAAAAAAAAAAACCCACGTAGGATATTGCTTGGACTGCAGCTTTAAAAAGATGCAATCTACGCTTCACCAGCACCCCCATAAATGCAAGTGTTCTACTATGTGTGTTTAATTTTAGATTGTGAAACAATAATGCACAGTTTTGCAACAATGTTCCATGACAACTGATAAGTGCATTGATGTTGGCAGTCACCCACATTCGAAATCCGGTCCACTTTGTCACCGATCGCACCATTAAAAGGAACATTTAATTATTCAACATGTCAGTCTGGCTCATCTTCAGATGAGGCGTAAACTTGTTTCACTTCCCAATAACACGCGGAGAGTGGAAACGGTCAGCCGGAAGGCGGTGTAGGATCCACTTTCCAGCCGATACTCATTTAATGCACAGCGACCGATACGTCTGACCACCATATACACCATCAAACAAAGCCTCGGCTCTTCGGGCGTACACTCCTCCAACCTTCCCAAAGATCTTCTCTCTGCAGCAGACAATAGATCATCAAGCACTTTGACATTCTCTAGAAACGTGGCGCTGCTGCCCCCCACTGACAATGCAGCATCTGCCTGCCCCCCACCAACAATGCAGCATCTGCCTGCCTCCCGCTGGGCACTAATGGAGAAGACGCTACTAGGGATTTGAATTTTCTTTGGTCATCACAAAGGATGCATAGACAAAGCCACATGCCATCCATGACAAGAGCATGGACTCATTAAAAGGGGTTGTCCCTCCTAGGGTCAGCAAGAACTAAATGGCAATGGCCTGTTTAAGGCTGCGCTTATAGTGCCGGCGACGCGCCGTCACGGCAAAACATATGTACTGCCGCCGTCGCGTGCAACTTTGTAACTTTGTGAACACGCGGGCTCCTGCTAGTAACGATGAGAACAC
>CM071571.1:11701154-11836154 GCA_036426205.1 Ascaphus truei
GCGGACTCCTGCTAGTAACGATGAGAACACTGTAACTTTGTGAACACGCAGGCTCCTGCTAGTAACGATGAGAACATTGTGAACACGCGAGCTCCTGCTAGTAACGATGAGAACATTGTGTAACTTTGTGAACACGCGGGCTCCTGCTAGTAACGATGAGAAACACTGTGTAACTTTGTGAACACGCGGGCTCCTGCTAGTAACGATAACACTTTGTAACGTTTGTTAATCACGCGGGCTCCTGCTAGTAACGATGAGAACACTGTAACTTTGTGAACACGCGGGCTCCTGCTAGTAATGATGAGAACACTGTATAACTTTGTGAACACACGGGCTCCTGCTAGTAACGATGAGAACACTGTGTAACTTTGCAAATGCGCGGACTCCTGCTAGTAACGATGAGAACACTGTAACTTTGTGAACACACGGGCTCCTGCTAGTAACGATGAGAACATCGTGTAACTTTGCAAATGCGCGGACTCCTGCTAGTAACGATGCAGACACGGAACTTGTGTGAAACACGTCAGGCTCCTGCCTAGTAACGATGAGAACATTGTGAACAACGCGAGCTCCTGCCTAGTAACGATGAGAAACATGTTGTAACTTCTGAGAACACGCGGGTCTGCTAGTAACGATGAGAACAACTGTGTAACTTTTGTGAACAGCGGGTCCTGCTAGTAACGATGAGACACTGTGTTAACTTTGTGAACCGCGGGCTCCTGCTAGTAACGATGAGAACACGTATTTTGTAACTTTGTGAACACGCGGCTCTCCTGCTAGTAACGATGCAGAACACGTGTACTTTGTTGAACAATCCGGGCTCTGCAGTAATCGATTAGAAACACTGTGTAACTTTGTGCACACCGGGCTCCTGCTAGTAACGATGAGAACACCTGTGTAACTTTGTGAAGCGCGGCTCCCCTGCTAGTACGATGGAGAGACCACTGTGTAACTTTTGTGAACACGAGCGGGCTCCTGCTAGTACGCAGAATGAGAACACTGTGTAACTTTGTGAACACGCCCGGGTCTCTGTACTAGTAACGTGGAAAATGTGTACTTTGGTGAACGAGACGGCTTCCTGCTAGTAATGTATTAGAACACTGTAAACTTTGTGAACACACAAGGGCTCCTGCTAGTAACGATCGAGAACGTCCGTGTAACTTGCAAAACGCTGGTCGGAGAATGAAATACAGTCTTCTCTTCCATTCAGTAACAGCGAACCTGACTTTGGTGAACCACGGGCTCCTGCTATAAGCGATGAGAAATCGTGTACTTTGCAAATGCGCGGATCCTGCTAGTAACGATGAGAACACTGTAACTGTTGATTAACAGCAGGATCCTGCTAGGATACCGATGAGAACATGTTGTGAACACCGCGGCTCCCTGCTAGTAACGATGAGAACATTGTGTAACTTGTGAACACGCGGGCTCCGTGCTAGTAACGATGAGAACACTGATGTAACTTTGTGGAACATATCGGCGGCTCCTGCTAGTAACGATGAGAACACTGTGTAAGCTTTGTGAACACGCGGAGCTCCTGCTAGTAAACGATTGAGAACACTGTGTACACTCTATTGTGTAACAGCGGGCTCCTGCTAGTAACGATTGAGAACACTGTGGAACTTTGTGAAACACGCGGGTCCTGCAGGTAACGATGTGAGACCATGTGTAACTTTGTGAACACGCGGGCTCCTGCTAGTAACGATGAGAACACTGGTGTAACTTTGTGAAACACGCGGGCTCCTGCTAAGTAACGATGAGAAACGTGATTAACTTTGTGACACCGCTGGGCTCCCTAGTAACGATGCGAACACGTGTGACTATTGTGAACACGCGGGCTCTGCTAGAACGATGGCAACACTGTGTAACTTTGTGAACCGCGGGCTCCTGCTAGTAACGATGAATACACTGTTAAACTTTGATGAACAGCGGCTCCCTGCTAGTAACAGTGAGAAAACATCGGTGTAACTTTGTTGAACACGCGGCTCGGCTCTAGTATGATGAGCAACACTGATAACTTTGTGAACACACGGTCGCTCCTGCTAGTACGATGAGAAATCTGTGTAACTTGCAAAATGCGCGGAACTCCTGCTGTAACCGATTGAGAACACTGTAACTTGGGACACACGCAGGCTCCTGCTAGTAAACGATGAGAACATTGTGAACACGCGAATCCTCTCGCAGTACATGAGAACAATTGTTAACTTTGTGAACACGCGAGGCTCCTGACTAGTAACGATGAGAACACTTTTTGTGTAACTTTGTGAACACGCGGTCTCCTGCTATAGTAACGATGGAACACTGTGTAACTTTGTGAACACGCGGGCTCTGCTAGTAACGTGAGAACACGTGTACTCTTTGTAGAACACGCGGGCCCAACTGCTTAGTAACGAACTGAGAAACTGTGCCCTTTGTGAAACGCAGGGCTTTTTCCCCTGCTAGTACACGATGAGAACACTGTGTAATTTGTGAAACGCGGGGCCTCTGCTATACGATTGAGAACCTGTTGTAACTTGTGGAAACACGCGGGCCTGCTAGTAACGATGAGAACCACTGCGTAACTTTGTCAACACGCGGGCCTCCTGCTATAGAATGATGAAACACGTATAACTTTGTGAACACAGGGCTCCTGCTTTGAAAACGATGGAACACGTGGTAACTTTGCAAATGCGCGGACTCCTGCTAGTAACGATGAGACACTGTAAACTTTGTGAACACCCGGCTCCTGACTAGTATAACGATGAGAACATGTGAACCGCGAGCCTCTGCTAGCTACGATGAGAACATTGTGATACTTTGTGAACACGCGGGCTCCTGCTAGTAACGATGGAGACACATGTGTAACTTTGTGAACACGTCGGGCTCCGCTAAGTAAACGATGAGAACACTGTGTAACTGTGTGAACACGCGGGCCCTGCTAGTACGTGACGAACACTGTGTAACTTGTGAACCGCGGGCTCCTGCTAGTAACGATGAGAACCTGTTTAACTTTGTGAACAACGCGGTCCCTGATGGTAGCTAACGATAGAACACTGTGTAACTTTTTGTAACACGCGGGCTCTGCTAGTAACGATGAAACTGTGTTTAAATTTGGGAACACGCGGGCTTCCGCTAGTACGATGATCACATGTTAACTTGGGGTCCCTAGTACTGCAGTTTAGTAAATGAAGCTTGTCTTGTCTTGTCTTAGCTGCCTTTACGTCTTGTGGCTGACAAACGGAACATAATCCACGAAGACCGGGTGTGCCAATAATCAAAGTTATTCAAGCAACACGACCGTGGGGAGGCAGTCCGAACTGACTAGTCATGTGGGTCCTCTGGGAGTGACTGGACGCCAACCTTAATAAATGGATTGACTAACCCCCATGACTTATTGCCAATAAGGATTAATCCATCTTATGTCATAAGGTCATCGTTTATGAAATGCGCTCACCCAATAGGACTCAATACCCCCCCACCCGTCCACCATTACCGTCTACCATGGCACAGTACTGCCAGCCCCATACTTATGTCACGCCAATGTTACAGACACGATCCCTGACCAGGTAAGATCACATCTATGTTTTTGGTTGCCGGGCCTCGCAGGGAGATAAAGCGACATAACCAAGGTCACAAGGATGCCGACACCGGGATTGATCAAGCCGTTCCCCTACGTCAAACTCTGTCGCAAATCGATTGTAGAAATTGTCTCTCTTTTTTTCACGCAATCATTTCTATTATATCCCATTTTCAGGGGGAATGGGGGAACTCACAAAGGGAGTGGGGGAGGAGGAAGGGTATCTTCCACCCATCTTCACCCAGAGAAACAGCACAACAAACAATGACCCATAGTCCTAGTCAGCGGTTGCGGCCAACGGGAAGACACGGAGGGTCTCCCTGCAGGAGCCGACCCGGACGCCAAGGCTACGGCGTGCATCCCCTTGCAAGAGGCCGTCCGCCACTGGCATGCGACGCCCCTACGGACGATGCACACCATGTGCCAACTGAGCGCCATCAGGCGCCCGGTAAGGTACTCCCCCTCCGGACTACTACAGACCAGCCCCTGGGGACTGACATCCCACTGAGTACGTCTTGCCATAGGTGGCACGCTAGAAGCCCTGCAACGAGAGATTGTTACTTTCCCTGCGCTGAGGGGTCACGCACATTCAGACTGCGCGACCAGCAGAGGGTCCCAGGGTCGAGTGTGTGCAGGCGTTGTGACCCCGGCACGAGGCAGAGGCCCAACTTAGGCCTCGACTCCCCTTCAGCTTGTGGTTGCTGTAGCCGACCAGGAGCCATAGATAGGGACCTCTGTCCCCTGTAGACCAGTGTCTGGAGGGACACAGCCAGGTAACGGCGCAATCTCGCAATCGTGGGCCAATCACCACCCAAGATTAACCGTAGAACCATCTTCGGATAGGGGACCTCCTGATGGACACGTAACAGCCACGATAGAGGCGGACTCGTCGCTGGCACGACGACGATGGCGGGAGGTTCCTTGTTTTCAGAGTCGGTGATACCGGGTCCCGGTACCCGGCAAGTATCAACAGTGGCACCACTCTGCACCCGTTAGATGTGGGCATCGCTGTCTCACACATTGGCGGTTTTCTTCTTGTGGACAAACCAGGGTTGTCGTGCCCAAGGGCCCCTCATTACTTTGGGGAATATCCTATCAGTGTTGGAGGCACTGTGGGGTTACGTGCCACGCGTGGCCTAGTTGGTGGGGACGTTATTAGTGTACCCCTTTTTCTTAGTAAACTGTTATTCTGATCAGGGTGGTTTTTACAGTTGGTTCCGTGTGGCGGTGCTATCAACATAGTGGAATCCCGCCCAGGTGAAGGCGCGTAACCCGAAACGGATCATGCGCACCCCCCGCTCCCAGCAGCGGAGGCTCAGGCCTCTTGTGAGCCGCAGGAACGCACCACACACACGGTAGCCCCATATCTCCAGGGGGTGTGGGGAAAGTGCGCTACATACATATATATATCTACAGTGCTCAACCCCTTTAATACGCTGTCCTTGGGGTCCAAAGCAATGCATCGCGTATATGCGGATCACGTTGAAATAATGTACAATGTATTCATTGTACAGTAAAATATTTGAATCGTGTTTAAGTAATTCTACATACAAAAAGTTGGGAGCCGCTCTTGTATCTGCGAATAAGCGGATTCGCGTTTTAACGGATCGCGTTATAACGGGGTTTAATTGTATTATTTTTTATAGAGGTCAGTTGATCATATTGCGGCTCTACCTACACCTCCTATTTTTTACTTTGTTTCTCTCCCCTTTAAGCGCTCTGCCCCTTTGTTTTAAACGCTTATCTTACTCAGGTCTCCACTTATTTACTGTATCAATACCCATTCATTCCGCTCAATTGGCGACAGAACCTAGAAACCGAAGAACCTGATGGCAGGTTAGAGCTTGCTTCTTACCCTTGTCTGTTCACTCCTCCTTCCAGCCTGTTGGGGAACCGTACATGTATTAGGTGCTTGGCTTTGCTCATATTTAAATATGGTGTCTATCCCAATCAATTTTTTTTTTTTTTTTTTTTTTTTTTTTGTTTTTTATTCTCTTACTGTGTTGCTCCCATTGTAGGCTGTTCATGAATGAACACGCCCTTTCCATTAATTACTTCCCCTAAGCTCACACCGTCCAGCTTCGCTCATTGGCTCTTATTTAAGTATTATTATTATATTTATTAGTATTATTAGTATTAGTATTTATTTTAATAGCTGCCAATGTCTCTTCCAAGGCGAAGAAGATTTCTCTCCATTTCAAATAATGGGCTTAAGTCTCCTCTGGCATGGTACAAGACGGCTTCAACAGAATATTGCATAAGAGCCATAATGTCAGGATTCCAGAATGAATAACCATTGAATATAAACGGACCACTGAGGGTCCTGATTGACCATAGCACGCCTGGGACAGCCCCGTTTTTAGATAATCCGTATTTAAAAGGCAACACATAGACGAGTTGGTGTCTTAGTGACTTTTAATTCTTAACATTTTGCCACTTGCAGCGAACCTCTTCAGTTTAAAAGCAGCTTTCACAGGTTTGGTGCATTTCCTCTTTTTCCCTTGCCGAAAACGTCCCTTCTTACTGAAAAAATGACCTTTTTTTTGCAAAGCTTGTGGTGAAGCAGCTTTCAGCTTAGCACTGTCTTTGCGGCAACAGGCTAAAGAAAAGGAACAATTCTTAATCCAAACTGGTCTGTCAATTCCCCTTTCCTCTGCAATGGCACGTAAGCCCGTCTCACCGGCGTTATAGCCATTCAGGTCCTTAGGCTAAGGCCCCGCTCCCTCAGTCAGCGCGCCCGCACTGCAGACATGCGGGCGCAGCTAGACACAGACCGCAATATGCGGTCTGTAGGGAGCCGGGGAGGGAGGGGGGCGGAGGGGAGGGGGGCAGGAGTGGGAGGGAGGGGGGCGGGTCTGATCGTGTGCTCTCCCCACACACAACACACACACGACACACTTTAATACCCGCAGCTCCTTCCCTGCTCCCCCCCCGCCAAGGCGCCTCCCATCTAGCTCCTTTTCCCCCCATTGGCTGACTCGCCGTACCACTGATGACGCGTCAACGCCGAAAATCACTAGATTCTTGCAGTATCTGCCGTCTGACGCGTACATGTACGTAGTCAGCCCCTGCCGAAGGAGGCAAGCGGGGGCAGGGACCCATTCGGGCAAGGTCTGGTGGTCCCGCTGCCGCGCAGCTCCGCCGGCCGCAGCGGTTTCCGCAGCCTTAGTAAGTGAAGGGAGAGTATTACTCTTAGTAACACGCATGACTGTTGTGTTTGTAGAATTATACGGCACGTTCCTGCTGGCTTTCAAACCACGAGAAGTTTCCTTCTTCCAAAAGGTTGGCCATATCACACTAAGTTCGTTCTGAAAACTTTCACACTTTGTCACGATTCTTGGTTCTTCCTTATTTATCTATTCTCTCTGTCTGATGTACCTGTAGGATGGTGAGGTGCAGAATAGAAGTACGTAGTGGTAAGGCGAGCAACTTTTAGAAAAAATAAACCAACCATAAGCCACCTTTTGCGTTTCTGGCTGTGGTCAGAATGGCTCGCTACAACAACATTTTGCTGGTTCTCCCTAGTTGGCTCCATTTTGGAGGCGTTCCCATTGATAAATTCTCTTTTTTGGATCTCCTCTGGAGGGCTGAGCCACAGACGGTTCCTTCTTGGGCATGCAATTCCCTGATCGCCCCAAAGCTTCTCTAAACATGATCACGGAGAGGGCGCCAGATTCAAGCGTAGCAGTGTCCTGGAGAAAACCTAAACCTAAATGTCCAGCATGGAATAACGTTCAAGGCCAGAGTTTGCAGTAATCTCGACTATGGGAATCTCGCGTTGTTTCTGAGAGAGAGACCAACCTATTGGGTGGTGCCATGGCTCGTGCCTGAAGTATCTGTGTAAAATTGTGTGGGTTGTGCACGGCATCACAACTTAATCCTGTCATGATGGGCACTTTGATCTTTTTCCCTTTCATTTTAAATCTTTTGTATTGGCGAAGTTACAAATCAAAAAAATGTGCACAAAGCAAATGAACCAAGCCCTGATTTTTGAACCGGAGATGTGATCGTGCAGTTTGCACCAGCCTTTCCCTTCCCCAACCAAAAAATCTCGATTAGAGATCCGAAAACCCTCCACGGCTGCCTGCGTGCCGTCTCTGTGCTGGGACTGATGAAATTAGCTTCTGTGCAACAGCACAAGTTACCTCAATTCATGCCAAATTCCCCAAAGAAGATGAACAACGGCCCAAGGGTCATGGAGAAGGTCGCTATAGGACGCGACAAGGGCAGGAAAAAAAGGAGGTTGTGGAGGGAGGTGAAATGAAATGGAATATGGTGAGCAAGGAGGATTGGACGGATGGAAATTATAGTGTGGTGACGTTATGGGGTACTTTCCCACCGGGGGTGACGGTGAGGGGTACTTTCCCCCCCGGGGGGTGGACGGAGGGATTATGATCCGGTGGGTCGATGAGCCCTGTCATGGGTGTTCCGGAAAGGCTGGCAACTAAATGGACCAGGATTGCCGAGATTGAACGGGGGCTATTACAGCCCAATATAAAGGTCACATGGGCTCGAATACCCCTATGGTCCCCGAACCTCTAGGATGAGGGAAAAGAGGAGAATTCGCGAGAGGGTGGCTCCGAAATGATATTGAATATTACATAGTTACTAGGGATGAGCCAATTAAGGGAGTTCATGCTGAGGCAGAGGGTCTCCCAACTCATGCATGGTCTTGAAGATAGGCGCATCGTGTATATGCACAAGGTGGTATCTGTATGAGCGGGGATTGCCACGAGAGTATATGTTAACCGTTCATTATGCCAAGCGGGGCTGGAGGAAGAACCAGACCCTCGACACTACTATTAGGTTCCGTCAATGAGTGGGGGGGGGGGGGCTTGCCTTTATTCTTTTTCTGCTTACTGTCTGGTCATTGATCGATGTTCTGTGTCATTATAATTGAAGTGATAATGTTTTTAAGAAACGCTATTTTGTGTGTTCTTTTTCAGTGTTCCTGGAGCACGTACACCAAATTTAGGCCCCAGCCGGGACGGTGGGGATCACCATGGGGAGAATAGAGCCATGCATAATAATGGTATCTTTGCTTCCTCTCTCCTCTCTGTTGGCAGCAAGTCCTGGTAAGAACGTATGCCACAGTAGTTATGGAGGTTTTCCCTCATCCAATGGGATGTGCCCTATGTATTAAGGGTATGCTGTATGCTCTTAGTCCCTGGATAGTGACATCAGGGATGCCGCCTGCCTCCGGAAGTATATAATTCACAACCCGGAGGGATACTTCCCCTTGGTGACGAGGGTACAATCCCCTGGGTGACGGAGATACTCCCCGGGTGACGGAGGATACTTCCCCGGGGTGACGGAGGTACTCCCGCGGGTGACGAGGGGTACCATTCCCCTGGTACGGAGGGATACATTCCCCGTGGGCGACGGAGTTATACATGCCCCTGGGTGACAGAGGGTACATTCCCCCGGGGGTTGACGGAGGGATACATTCCCCAGGGGTAACGGAGAACGAGAAACTATGAATAAACCTTGGAGAATTTATTTGTTTATACACCACTCTGGGATGCCGTTGTGCGTATGGGTGGAAATATGGGAACTGACTTGGCCGATATCTATCAGCTTGGCATAAAAGACAAGAGGTACAGTGCCCGACCGCGGTACCTGACACCTTAAGACTCACCAAAATATTAATCATACCTCACCCAGGTACTTCTGGGGATCGTCCGAGCAGTGCATGTGTCAGCATATATGGTCGGAGCATTTTGTGCCCAGTCACTCACCCACAGAAATTTCCGACTGGGATTGTACGCAGAATGTTTTTCAGTTAACCAGATGGAGCTCTGGGGGACAGTTAAAGTTTTGTGCCCCTTGTTGGCGGTCATCCGCTACTCGGTCAGTCCTGTATCCACACAATGTATTCATATGTGTATGGCAGCGCAAAACTCGTCTATCCTCATAGTTTTCGGGGCCTGATTCGCCACCATGCACACCATAGCGCTCCCTGGTGCAAAGTGATACCCTGTACGGATTCATCAAGAATAATTAAGTTTGCTAGTGGCTCCACTACGAAAAAATAACAGCTTACCCAATTGATTCATTAAACAAATGTAGTACAGGGATCCGTGGTTACGCAAATATGGGACACCCCGGCCACGGGACCTTCTCACCTGAGTGAAGATCAGGAAATTTGTTAAACAATTCTGGGAACCTTAACATGGACAATTACACATACAGAGTCAGAACAAACGTCACAAACGGTCTTATCATATATGCTCTGTGGTTAAATAAAATACTTACGACACCCAATATTCAAATTGCTGTTATTTAATACCTGGAATTGTACCTTACAGCCCTCATCTCTCCCAAGCCCTATTTTGTTTCTGTACCTACTGATGCCCCCACCCCCCCTCCCGCCTTCCCTGTATCCCCTTTTCCTTCTTCTTTTGAAAAATCAATAAAACAAGGTAACGTTCCACCACCACTGAGACTCCCGATGAGGAGATCCAAGACATATACTAGGACACTCCACCCATTACTGTGACGTTCACTGACGAGCTGTGATCAACTTGTAAAAAAAAATATTAGGTGGTTTCTGGGGGCAATGGAGCCGCACCAAACCAGGGGCCACAGGACCCCAAAAAACACATCAAAGAAAAAACCCCAAACATTAATATGACAAAAAACTTATGGTGGGTAGCTGCACAAACCATGTGAGCGAGCATCAGCAGGCAAGAGCCATTCAACAAATAGGTTTAATAGGTGGGAGCTGCACACCAAGAGAGGTTTAATACAGATGGTAGGAACTCAAACAATAAAACACACAATCCTAACACTTACAGGGAGAACTGTCTGCCAGAGTCTGGTGCCTCCGGGTCAGTAGCCAAAGCTAACTCCAAAGGGAAGATAAATATATATATATATAATATATATAATATATAGTAATATTATATATATAAGTTATATATTTTATATATATATAATATAATGATCAGCGGCACTCCAATGAAGTTCATAAGGTCCCTTTAATGAGTAGATAAACATACGATAGCGTTCGCACGGGGAATCAGCAGACAGCACTCAGGTTTACATTTGTAGAAAAGACACAAATCCTCAACGTTTCGGAGCCACAACAGGACCTTCCCTCAGTGTAAGCGCACACACACACACACACACACACACACACACACACACACACACACACACACAGTGGCATTGTCAGTGTTTTTTCACATCAGAATTTGTTCATGAATGTAGTGCTGCAGTGTGAGGCCAGGCCATCTCTTTCACAGCACAATAGTGTGCGCTATGGATTTGGGGCACAGCTAAACGATGATTACTGTCCTATACATCTGTCAGAGTGGATTAGGTGAAGCATGGGCTGTTGCATCAGCTACAAAAAGTAATTCCGTTTCAGGCACATTCTATAGACGTGTGCTACAATAACATGAGCTCACAAAGGATTTGGACCTGAAGACCATGAACCCTTCTAGAAAGGAGAAAATTAAGTGTCGCTCGTGGCAAATCATCCTTCCAGCAAGTTAATGACTGAGGCTAAAGAGAGTCATACCCCTGCAATGGCACATTACCCGAAAATGCACAGCGCATACCAAATAATGTCAGACTAGCGCTTTCTCCCTGAACCCGTCAGCTTGACCTGTTTCCAGCAGAGCTCAAATAAACCCAGAGGCACTAAAACCACAGAACACAATCCTTTAATAATAATAATAATGATAAATATATAATAAATATATATTTGTACGTGTTACTGTCAAAAGGACGATCCATTGATTGAGGCAGAATGACCGGTGGTATAGTAATAATCACAATGAATAAAGAATCTGGTACATTCAAAGTAAAATCTCTTGGTCAACAGAAATTATTTTCTTTAGTATATTTACTTTTCTGTATATTGAAGTGCAACCATGTGTGCGTGTGTGTGTATACGTGTGTGTGTGTGTATAGATCACACAAAACTAAAAGGCCTTTGTGTTTTGTTCCCTGATCCAGGTCGAGAAAAATCACGAAATAGGGGATAATATCCCAAAATGTTATTAAGGGAAAGTTTTCTGCTGGAGATAAACAAATGGTAATTCTTTTAACAAGCCTCTTACTGCAGTGATTATGTGACATATTTACTAAGTGGCACTAAGCCTTAATCCACTTTATGGCCTATCCAAGTTTAAGGCTTAGTAAATACATGGCCCTATATCCTTTCCTTTTTATGCTGTAGCATTACGTCTACGAGTTAATCTCAGAACTTCTGACCGCATTTAAAATGGCGGCCACATTCTCCTATGGTAGTAAAAGGAATACGGCTATTGAAAGTAAATTGGTTTTGGGATTTGTAAATCACTGTTGTAGAGAGGATTTTGACAATCAAAGTACCCTTAAAATACACAGCCTTGCCAGACCTCGTTTTGGAGGCACTGCATGTTCATGTGTTTAACCCATTCATGGCCAGAAAGCCTTTAACACAGTGCTTTTGTTCTGGCGGCAAAGAGGTTAAAAAAGGCCCAACCCTGAAAAAGAAAAGGCACTTTGACAGTCCTGGGCACTGCTGTGTGTTTCTGTTACAGTGTCACCCCTCAAAGGGGTTTAAACCAATGTTCTAATTTGTGATAGGGGAAATAAGAGAGAAAATCTGACGTCTCACAGAATTTCCATGCCCGTTTCTAGTAGGAAAACATGTGAAAACTTATGGGGGTTTTAAAAATAAATCAGTTCTGTAATATGAGATGAGTGGCTGTTTTTTTTTTAAACATTTTTATTAACTTATTTTTTATTCAACACTTAATGACATTTTTAATCAGTTTTAAAGCATCTTTTGATTTCTATAGCAGGCCCACCTCCCCAGCAGTGCAAGATGTTTGCAACACTTTCTCGTTTGGGATAATTTGTTGCCAATATTCCCAGCAGTTGAGCTGCAAACTGTAACAATAGATAATGTTACCTTAGTAATATCAGGATACATTGTACAGGAAATCCCCCGCATGGGGGAGTAATAAAGCGGTGCACAGCAAAAACCCAAGATGGCAAACTGGATCGCTGCGTGAAAAGCGCAAGTTAGCGTGAAATGCGTTAATTTCCCTGCGTTTTTTTATCTGTTGCCTCATGATTATTGAGTAATAAATAGTTTTTTTCGCGTAGCGATCCAGTTTGCCATCTTGAGTTTTTGCTGTGCACCGCTTCATTACGCCCCCACGGGGGGAATTTCCTGTATTCTCTGCACAGCAGCGGAGTGCGCGCTGATTCCGGAGACGCTGTGATCGAGGAGGTCGGGAGTACCATACCCCCATACAGATCACAAACTTTATTTCATTCAGGACTGATCTTTCACTCCAGGAGAATAATGATGGTCACCCTTTAGCCTGCTCCGGATTCATGTTCATGGACTGCGACCACAGATTACCCTTCAAGGTACATTATTTAGTTTATTCTCCTCAATTGGAGTTGTGTTCAAGATTTAAACCATATTACTGGAATACAAAAAAGTCCGGAATCGTTCTCCATTTGCCTTTATATTCTGCAGTAAAAATCTGCATGGGTCAGTTCCATATACATAGAATGTGTGTTCTGAGCACTGATTTTTGGACTCGCTGCATACTCTTTACAAAGGTTACATTGTAGCTGCTGAGTTACACTGACTGAAAGATTGATTGAAAATGAAAGGCGGCCATTATGTTAGGCACACCATCTGGATTTTAACAGATTTATAATTGGAGCACTAAACGATTGCCAGTTTAGGCAAGAGTTTATAATTATACATTGTCACATATATAAGGGGGGGAAAAAATAGGATGGGGGGGAGAGTAGTATTGTATATATATTTGTCTTTATTCATAAAGCGCCATTAATGTACACAGCGCTTCACAGCAGTAATACACGTGACAATCACATAAATAACAAATAATATAGAATAACACAAAGGGAATAAGTGCTTCAGACATAAAATTAACATTAGGAAAAGTAGTCCCTGCTCCGAAGAGCTTACAATCTAATTGGTTGGTAGGAAGAACATACAGAGACAGTAGGAGGGCGGTCTGGTAAGTGCGTCTCCAGGGGGCCAAGGTTTATGTACCAAGGTTTTAATTATCAGCCATGGAGCTACTCATATGCTTCCTTAAGCAGGTGTGTTTTAAGGTGGGTCTTAAAGGTGGATAGAGAGGGTGCTAGTCGGATATTGAGGGGAAGGGTGTTCCAGAGGTGTGGGGCAGTCAGTGAAAAAGGTTTAAGGTGGGAGATTGTTTTAGATACAAAAGGGATAGAGAGAAGACATCCTTGAGCAGAACGCAGAGTATTGCTGTTTTCATGTCAAGTCCGATACTAAATCAATAGCAACCTGCTTGAAAACGTTCATTAAATACATTGTTACTTTCCTACGAGTACTTCAGTATTAGTCGATACCTTTTTTATTTGGACTAACTATTTATATGTAACCCCCTTTCCCTACGCCTATGGGAAACCACGGGCGATTACGTGTGCTGCTGATACCTGTACGCTCACAGGAGGCCTGAGCCTCCGCTTCTGGGAGACTGGGGTGAGCTCTCGGTGCAGCGCCTCCACCTATGAGGATCCCAGCGCAGGCGAGATTTGCTCCTCATAGGAACCAATACTATCACAACCAATGTATCATATAACTCGTATTTACTATAACGGTATAACAGTACATCACACCAATACAATATAAAAGTACAAGGCCGTAGCCCACACCCTGAGTGGTTCCCCCAAAGAACTGAGGGTGCTGTGGCACCAATAATCCCTGATGTCCATACCAGCAATCCCACCCAAGTGTGAGGTAGCACTAGCCCTGTGATGTTTCGGTGCACGTGGGTACCTTCGTGGTCTCAGGCCTGACCAGGGAATAGCAAAAGGAGGATGCTGGATCAGGTCCCACACAGCGGGGCCTCCAACACAACTCCCCTCACTACTTTGTCCCGTGTTGTTCCGCGGTGCAACCTCCAGCCTGGAAGGGTGTCTGCTGCCACGTGCAGCGCTGGTCCCAGGCCGCAGTCTGCCACGTGGATGTCCGTCCACCAGCGCAGTAGAGTTGCTACAAACTAATGGGAGGGTCCCTATCTGGGGCCTTCCCTACAGTACTGCACTTGGTAGACTCAGAGCCTAGCTGGGGCCTAAGGGGCAAGTTCTAGGCCTAGTCCAGGAAGCTACTGCTCCCTGGACACTACCTGTCTCCTCTGTGCCTCTGTCAGACTGCCTTTCCTGTCAAGTCCCACGGAGGATATCCTCCATCCAAGATGGCTGCTCACGCGCTCTCTCGCAAGTCCTTCTGGGACTTGTAGTCTTGCAAGTCCATTCAGGCAATCCAAGATGTCTGCCGCATCTTTTCTTGCAAGGCACTATGGGAATCGTAGTCCCTAGTGCCTTTTGAAGCTATTCCAAGATGGCCGCCGCTCCGGCCACAATGCGCAAGAAGTCTGCAACGGCCGCCGCCACCTCTCCCAGAGCACGCAGGGTCCCGCCAAGCATCCAGGCAGCTCCCCGCACCAGTGCCAGGTAGGGGACTGGGCTACATATATTTTAGGACAAGCTTTCAAGCGTCTTTCTCTTCCTCAGGTCAAGTAGAACTCTCGAAATGTTGTCCTAAAATATCAATCGTTCGTCCAAATAAAAAAAGTTATCACCTAATACTGAGGTATTCATTTATTTTGCACTATTGCATCTGGAATAACAAGGCTTCTATTTACTTTCCTACTACATATTCCCCCGCCTCTCCTTCCCCCCCCCCCCTTATGCTGTTCTAACCAACACATGCCCAATAAACATTGCAAGTGCTCCCTCTGCTGGTTTTATGGGGAAGTATGCTCAATGCATCATTGAAATGAATAAAATAAAAAACCCAAAGCAAGAATAAGTCACGAATACTGAACAAAGAGGGGTAACTCCAAGCTGTAGTCCACTTTGAATTCTGGCCACTGTGAAATCCTCTGGAAGCTTTGGAGATGATATATAGGATTCCAAATATCTGATGTCTAGACAAGACCTTCGCTACATTACATCTTTGCCCTGATTGCTGCAACTTTGGAATCACTGCAGCAACCTTCCCTTAGTTAGGTCTGAGCCTTTGATGAAACATTATGCATTACATACGCTTTGTCGTCTTTTTTTCGCCGCTTGGGTGGATGTTAAACTTATTAAGCAGAGAGGAAAACAACAAACGGAACATGCAAAGTGCGCCACGTTCCCAGAAGAGGAGAAATGCGTAGTGAAGGGAAGACATTCATTCGCTTCCCTGACCTACTTGTCAGCGATTAAACCGACAATCCCAGCGAGCGATTTTGTTGGCGATTTAAAAAAAAATGTTTTTTTTTTTTTAACATGGGATTGAAGACAGGCGTCTAAACCGCATTCATTTCAGGTTCCCCCCCCCACCCCCGGAGGTACTTCCAGACGTAGCCACTGCGCTCAGCTAGCAGGGATCACGTAACGCTGGAGTTTCAAAGCTCCCACGCTTTGTGGGCCAATAGGAATCTGTGACATCATCAGGTGTGGCTTCCTGTTGGCTCACGGAACTTAAACTTTGCACATATAGCGGCGCCCCCTTTTGCAGGTCCGTATCTCGGGAAGCAGGGGGTCCACAGAGCTGAAATTAATGTGGTTCAGCTCCGGAGACCCCCTGCTTCAGTCCTGCGATTAAAAAAAAAATAAGAACTTAAAAACCAGCTCCTTTAAGTAAAAAATGACTTTACAGTCAAAGTGTTGTCTGTTAATATGAATATAGAGGCAAACAGTCTTCATTCCACAGCCTACAACAGAAAATAATACAAACACATAATGGGAAGAAGCGCTTCAGACATAAAAGTGACATTTAGGTAAAGGAGTCCCTGCTCCGAAGAGCTTACAATCTAATTTTGCATCTGGGAGACATTACAAAGCCCAAGACGATTAACCAGTATATTCTACGGGTCAGATCTATGAAGTCGCGATGTTGTATTTTGCCCTCAGCCTGCCATTATCTGCCATTCAAGACACCACACATTGCAGCGCGATTAATTTGTTAAGGCCTCGGACATGGTCAAAAAGACCGTGCTGAGGCGCGCTGAGGGAAAACATTATCTCTATCAGCGCGGCTTTAGACGGCGCTTCCGCAGGCGTGCGGAAATGCAGGAGACAGGCACGTTTAAATTTTGCCGCTCATCCAAGCGCAGGGCTGGTCACGTGACTGCCAGAAACCAATGGCAGTCCGTGACGTCGGCGCCATGACGTGGCGCGCTAGCCCCGCCTCCCGAAAGCATCCCACCTGGCACACAAGCGCGCTCGCTGACGCTCATGCAGGGACAAGAAAAATCTCCTGCATGAGCGTCAGCGTTGCCCAGCGCCGCTCCCTGCACCATGTCCCAGGCCTAAGAAACAAGTTTTATTGGAACTCAACTGTTGGCTGATGGAAAGCCTCAGGATCATATAAATAGGGGATCTTTATAGGATTAAAGTAACACACGTAAAAAGGCCAGGTTCATGCTACTGTTAGGATTGATTAACGATCCCAGTACAGACAAACCGTAAACTATTTACATCCTCTGTCTTACAGTGAATAAACATGGTGACAAACCAGACAAGAATTCCAATTATTCTCAACCAGTTATTCTGCTGCTGGGCAGCACACATGGCTGGCTTCCAACATAACATGTCACTCATAGCATGACAGGACAAGCTACGCATATACACATCTCTATAATAGGGGGAAAATACATTCCAGCAGATTAGCTTTTTAGGGACTTTACTGTATGTAGCAGGAATTAAAAAAAAAAATATTTTCTTGCCGATTTAACGCTTATATGGCGACGTCCTTAAATTGGTTGATGGTACGTGGTTGTAAAATTGATGTTTGTATGAATTAGTGCAGAGGTGGGCTCGAGGGTCTCGTGACAAGCTTTGGTAAGCTTCGCGGACCCCAAACATATAGAATCTACATTCAGTCCGTGGCCAGCGTAGCTTCCCAAAGCTCCCCTCCCCACCTGTATCTCGCCTATCCCCCTCAGTCACTGCATCCCTTTCTCACTCTCTTCCCCCCCATCTCTTCATTCTCCCCCCTCTACTTCTCGCCCATTCACTCTCCTTCACTGTACTCTCTCTCTCTCCCCCAGTCCCTACCTGTGGTGCGGGCGACGGCGGCAGCGTGGTGGCAGAGGCGACCCAGCATGGCTGGGGCCCACCCAGGTGGTGATTAAACAAGTTAGGCCCAGGCTTCCGGTCAGTCCTGACTTCCGTGTAAGGACCACCTGGCTGGGCTGGAACTGCGCCGAGCTCCTGCTGCCTCGTCCACACCACAGGTAGGGATCGGGGAGCAGGTCCCTACATGGGCACCAGCAAACCATCCCAGGGGACGGATGTGGCCTGCGGGGCCCACTTTGCCCACCCCTGAATTAAAGTCAAAAGGAAACATCTATTCAACGCAATGACTGGCAGATCAAAGCCATTTATCATAGTAATTGTGACAAAGATAAACAATTCTTGGAAATTCAAAGCAAACACATTGGTCAATAGAACTTAGTTTGTTTAGCATATTTACTTATCTGTATGTTGAAGTGTAACACTGTGTATAATACAAAACGTCTTTAGGTCTTAGCCCCTGGTCTATAATTTATTTATTATTAATGCCCAGCGCACTGTTTTGGGCACTTCATGCAGCAGAATATATGATATTTTCTTGCCAATTTTTATTTGACAGTGCCAGATACCCTAATCTCTGTTAAATCAGGTCAAATAACGGAAGGCTAGCTAAATTAGTTTAATGAGTGTAACGCACAAAAGGTAAATATATGCAAAAACAATGGCTGTTTAACGCCTTATCATACCTTTAACAGCAGGTTACATTAGCACGGACTTGCGTTGGCTTCAAATAACATGGCTCGTGTAATGCCCATCTTACCTAAAGGGGGCGCCACTCCCAACCACACCCTGAAATGTAGGGAGAAGGCCCTTTGTTACTAGTCTCAAGTAACTTCTATACCTTCCCCAAACACACCATTACACGAGATGTGGAGCGATACCTGTGCGGAAAAAGGAACACACCTGGGGTCTCATTTGGATATTTAAATGAGTACATTTCCCAGGTTTGTTCTTTGTGCATGTGTCTCTCCACGCGCTATATAAAAGGTGTGTTTGGGGAGGGGTAGCAGTCCCTTGGGACTGTAGGGAAATAGGTCCCTCTTTGATCCTTAAACAGTAAAAACATTACGTTCTAGGCCAGAAAACAGCTGCCGTTGGGATATATGAAAACATCATTTTTCTGTATGTAGAACATAAAGAACTGGAGCTTAAAAAACTGTCACAGATCTGGGATTCAACGGGTTAAACAGCGGCTATAGCAAACACTGTCACTATCAATCGGGTAAAGAAATAGGTGTCGGCTTCTTGCAGTTAGTACAGTGGTTTCCAACTTTTTTTTGGGTTAAGGAACCCCAACCCTCTCAGCGCGTATGAGATCTGATGCATTGTAAGGAACCCCAACCCTCTCTAATAGCGCGTCCGAGATCAGATGCATTGTAAATTCTTCTGTATTTGGTACAATTTTCAGATGTCTTGAAAATTGCAGGAAACCCTTAGGGATGCCCGGGGAACCCAAGGGCTCCTAGGAACCCTTGTTGAAAAACACAGAGTTAGGTATGTGACCATATACTGTATGAAGAAAGCATGTGGAAGCCAGATAAAGACAAACACTGAATTAGAAGTATTAGTTTTAATTGACACAAAGTGGCCACATAAGTGAAATTAAATCATCAGAAGCAGTGACTGAAAATGACAGACAGGACCTGAAGGCTTGGAGACGTTCTGCTATTTAGGCCGCGCTTATAGTGCGCGCGACGGCGACGTCACCCGCGAAAGTTATAATTTAACTTTTGGCAACCTGGCCATTGATTGGTTCAGAGGCTGTCACATGGCGACAGTCTCATAAAATCAAATTTTAATCAGCTTCCAAATTTTTGGTCGTCACCGTTGCGTTACTAGAAGCGCTTGCGACGGCGGCAATGCTTTTGTTTTCAGGCGCCAGCGCTATAAGCGCAGCCTTAGGCTGCACAAGAGCATTGAGCACAGCTGATATGTTGCTTTGCCGTACTTCTACCGTCCCTCCTCTAGCCATGGGGAACTTCCATGTGGAATCTATTAGAAATGTCTGTGGTTTCTAAGTGCACAATGCAATGTGAATACCGCCAAGCAGGTCAATAAATGGTGCCAACGAGCACAGAATATGGATTGTAGGCTAAAAAGAAAGTGAATAATGAAATCCTGCTCCCTCCATGCTCACAATTCCAGACATGAATCACCCGGGAACGGCCAGAATTTTATAAGCCACGTCCCATAGTTCCATATCCACTTGAATTTTTTTTTTAAATGTCGGCGAAAAGGAAGAGACTGGGTTAGAGAGAGAAAGGGATGGTGTTAGTGGGTAGATGAAGAGGAGAAGGAGGAAGAGAGAAAGTGGGAAGGTAGATGGAAGAATAAGAAATGAAAGTGCAACAGGAGGGGATCAAGGAACAGAATATATTAATAATATTTTGCCTATAAAAATAACCTCCAAAAAGGGCAGGGTATTACCCAACTATAACCTAGCCATTATTGCCCTAGGTCAGTTCAAGAAAAATTAAAAAGACTTGACCTCGGGTCTTTAACTCCCCTCACCTAGGGTTGCCTTTCTTTCTTCCCACCCCCACAACACACACACAGTTTTACCGTGGGGTGGGGGGGGGGGAGGGGGGGTAGGAGGCCTCCGGTGGCCCGAAGGTCCCATGGGGGTTGCGGAAGTTGGGCCCGATTTTCAGGCAGGCCAAACTGCCAGTGCATTGGGGAGAGGGGGCGGGTGTGTGACTTGGAGTGAAGGCCAGGCCGCAACTGGGGGGAGCTGGGGCCCGGCAGCCAACAGAGGCAAGCGGCTGGAAGGTTGGGTCCAACTTCCAGCAATGGACGGCTGGGCCTTCTGCAGCTGCCGGCCCTGGGACAGTTGTCCCAGCTCTCCTCCCTGAAAGTACGGGACAAATGATGCATCCCGACAAACGTTTCAGGGACAATCCAATGGAAAGAGGGACAATCTTCAACGTACGGAATGTCTGGCAACCCCAGCATTCATATGCAGGTAAAGCGCGGTTATTTTATTATCAGTAGTCACTAATAATTTGTTGTGTGCTTGGCTATTAATTGCCTTGAGTATATTTAATAATAAAGCCACTACACTTTGGAGGTTGATATCACTAACAATAGCAACTCAACCCCCGAGTCTTCTCTTATAGGGCCACAGAATTCTGAAGGGGCAGCCAAAAAAAGAGAAGATTGAGGGACATGTATAAATTGGACAGAACAGCTAAAAAAATAATAAAAAATATATCTTAAAAATCATAAACGTACGCACCTCTGTACATCGAATTGTGCCGGCACAACTAGCACAGACGCCAAAGAGCTTACAGTCTAATTTTGGTGCCTGAAATATTGGGGGATATATGAAGAAAACATTAAGGACAATAACCAATTTCTAGAAGCCAAACCAGTACATAAAAGCCTTACCTTACCTGACAATGCCCAAGCAAGCCCGTCAGAAGTGGACATGTGAGGGAGGCTGGGGGAGGCGCTCATTGGATTTTGGATCGAGTGCTCATAACTGGTTTTGCCAGCAGTTCACATTTTGTATTTCCTGTTAGATGCGTTTAGCTTCTCTCTCTGTGACGTACCGAGACACACAGTGGAAATAGCACTTCCTCTCTGACCCGTACATCAAAGGCGCACAGCAAACCCTGGTGATAAAAGCTATGCTGCCTGTGCATTGATAGCAGCTCCCAGCTATGAATTTCCAACTAAAAACACGATCTATATTTAGGATTTGTGAAGTATTCAACACATGAATTCGTACATACCGTGGTATGAAAAAGAAAGTACATCCTCTTTGAATTCTATGGTTTTACATATCAGGACATAATATTGGCTTTATTTTTGTTAAATAAATCATGACACGGTGTAATATGTCATGCGTTGTTGTTCATCTGAGGTTGTATTTACCTAATTTTAAGACCTGCTAAGGAACAGATGATTGTTATTATGTCCTGATACGTAAAACCATAGAATTCAAAGAGGGTGTACTTTCTTTTTCACACCACTGTATATAGGGAGAAGTGAACGTCCATGTAGCACTACAGAAAATCCTTTACTCCAGTCACTTACTCTTTGATAAAGGGCTTCTTGCCTGAAACGCGTCAGAGTGTTTTATCTGCGTGTCACCACATATACCATGGATTAAGGTATTTTTAACCTCACTTTTGCTGGTGTCTAGCCCCCAATTCTTGCAGCTGTGCTCCGTTTTTGGTCCCCGTGGACAATTTTCTCTACTGTTGAATCGCGTGATGCACGCAATAGATGGACTGCCACAAATGTGAGTACTATTCCTTCTCTCTTTATGGTTGGGGCGTTTGAGACCCTTATAATAGATGCTACTCCAGGGGGACCCCACTAGTGGTATACCCATACAGGACTCATACTCTGATACCACTATATGGACTGTTTCAGTGTTTACCCCAGCAGGAGTTCATATGCATCGGGTCCTAAGTCTCACTAGTCTTCATTGAAGTTCAACTTAAACCTATAAATATTATTATTCAAGTATTTATGGATATATGTGTTCCCTTGTTTTACTGAGCACCGATTTTTGGATTTGGTTCCTACATACATTCTTTACTCCAGTCACATTTGGATGCAGATTTTTGAATTCCTTTAGTAGAAAAAAAATCGGGATTAAGTCCGTAAAATGAACTGTAATTCCAGATTAGAATATAGGGTATGCTTAGATACCCAGGTGGAGCCCCGCAAAAAGCTAGGGCAACAGATGGGGTCAAATGAAGTCCAGCAGCTCTAGATCCAGGTAGATAACAGATAACACAGGTATAGATGGTAAATGCAGTAGTCACGGATCCGTGTTGATTGTCGCAACAAATGGATTCATCCCTGCGTGCATCCCATGAGAAGAAATCCGGAACGAATTAAAAGGTAACGTGGAGCACAGCAATAATCAAAAGAGAACGGAGGCAGGATCAAAAGTAATAAATAAAGGTTTATTGACACACAGTGCCCGTGAAGAAAACTCTGACGCGTTTCTCGCCGTAGCTGGTGCTTTATCAGAGTGTCCTCAGGTAAAATGCAACCTTATATAGGGGAAGCCCCGTGGGAAACACCTCAAACAGTGTCCCACCAGCTAAACTGACCGGCGATAGAAACAACTATGTATCATGAGTCCGACCACAAAAAAGATGAACACACACACACACACAATAACAATAAACAATTTAAATAGATCTTCAACTATAATAAAAAAAACGGAGAATGCTAAAGCATCAGAACAAAGTAACAAAGAAATATGTAGTTTAAAAAACGAAAACCAAAAGCAGTCTAAATTAGATGAAAATATACCATATTCAAACTAGAAAATGATATAAACACTAGCGCAATAGTATATAAGTATGGTATCATATTTAGTAAATAATTCTATGAAATTAATAGCAGAATCATAGATACATCTTAACAATGATCTGAAAATGTATCTATCTAGTTTTAGAAGAAAAACTAATTTACCAGGAAAACTAAATTAAGCTTTAAATTGCAACAATATAATAAACATACTAACAATCTTGTTGCAATAATGAAGCATGTTGATACAATCTCCCATGTTGAAGTCCTGATAGAAAAGTGGCTGAGAAATCCCACGGCCCCCCGAGCCGTCAGTTCACTATGTGCAGAGAGGTAATGACCGGTATACACATACAGGTATATCCAGTATTACCTCTCGTGTTTTACTGGACAGAGTGTCCAAATACAGGACAGTCCAGTGTAATACTGGACACTTGGCGAGCCTACAAAATCACATCAAACATAATCTCCCACTGTCCCCCTATTCAACGTGCTGTTAAACCGTTTCCCCGTGATGGAGAAGAGCACAGATCATCATTCAAATGAACGAGACTGAAATCTGGTCCGGCACGGGGAAGCAGCTTTTTGATTAAGGGCAATGGAAATATAGAGCTGTATATGAAGTCAGAACTCATGTTGCGGACCCTTTTCCAACGGGATTGGGCTGAGCCGGATTAACAGGATTAGGGCAGCTCTAGCGATGATTTTAAGGGACACACCCAATAAAACATTTTACTAGTTGTAAAAACACCATCATTACTATGATTTTTTTAAGGCATTCTTTCACTTTTGATACAAACCTGCAATGTAAGATAAGTGGCACAAGGTTACCCACTTACCTCATTATGAAAAATGTTTCTCAGAGAAAAAAAAAGGAGCAGTTTGCCCTCGGACCCCCTTGTGACCTTGGGGAAGTCCCTTTATCTCCCTGTGCCTCCCTGCAATCAGATACGGTGTCTAGATAATAAGGGAAGCACGTTCTATGTAAAAGTAATAGTGTGGCACTGCCACAGTGTAGCCACAAACAGTAGTCCAAGCTGCAGTTTTTATTTTTTATTCTCCCCCCCCCCCCTTAATGTGTGTGTAACAGAAACTTGTCACTGTTGGGAAAAACAGTCTCAAAATCCAGCAGTGGGCTAGTCAATTGCCCAGGCAATCAACCAGACTCCACCTGGCTGACTAAGACTGTTAGAAAAAGCCTGTTCTGAGAAACAGAAAGATTTCCTTAGCCCACAACTAGGGCTAGGGTGACCAGGTGTCCCGTTTTAGCCGGGACAGGCCCGTTTTTTTAATGGCTGTCCCGCAATTTTTTTAATGTCCCTTTTTTTGTGGCTGTTCCAGATTTGGCCATCAGAGCAGGGGGGCAGCAGAGAGCACAGAATGCAGGCAGAGAGGAGAGCGGAGGCCGGTCTGATTGCAGAGGGTGGGGGCGGGGTTAGTGATTGCAGAGGGTGGGGGCGGGGTTGTATTGCAGAGGGTGGGGGCGGGTTATGTCAGCGGAGCCTCAGCATGATGAGCGGAAGTGAGGTGCCTGTGCCATCAAAGATGGCTTCCCCCCCCCCATGCTCGAGAGAGAGAGATGAGAAGAGAGAAGAGAGAGAGAGAGAGAGAGAGAGAGAGAAAACTATAGTTCCGCGCTCGAATAATATCAGATATCGCTGCGATAGCTCTCACGGAGAGAGAGAGAGAGGAGGATGATAAGGCTAGTGTTTGTCACTGGTTATGTGTGTCTGTCACTGGCTGTGAGTGTGTGTGTCAGTGGCTGTGTGTGTGTGGGTGGGTCAGTGGCTCTGTGTGTGTGGGGAGGGGGGTCAGTGGCTCTGTGTGTTTGTGGGTCATTGGCTCTGTGTGTGTGTTTGTAGGTCAGTAACTCTGTGGGTCAGTGGCTCAGTGGGTGTGTGTGGGGGGAGGGGCAGTGGGTCTGTGTGTGTGTGGGGGTCAGTGGGTCTGTGTGTGTGGGTCAGTGGCTGTGTGTGTGGGTCAGTGGCTGTGTATGTGGGTCAGTGGCTCTGTGTGTGTGGGGGTCAGTGGCACCGTGTGGGTCAGTGGCTCTGTGTGGGTCAGTGGGTGTGTGGGTCAGTGGGTGTGTGGCTCTGTGTGGAGATAACTTTTTTTTAGATCTTTTATTATATATTTATTTATCTTGCCTTTGGCTGTATCCTCCCCTCCAAATTCCATTAACATGGACGCGCGACGTCACGTAATGCCCATTGCCATAACAACGAGCCGCTCCCTCACGTCACGCGGCATCAACTTGACATGACAACGGGATGCATTATGGCGCCGAGGCACCACGTGATGCCACATTGTCATGGCAACATGTCACCGCCTGACGTCAGTGTCTCGTTGTCATGGCAACGGGGTGCGTCATGTGATGTAATTTGTTTTATAAATAATTTTTTAATGTGTCCCGGTTTTTCATTTTGAAAATCTGGTCACCCTAACTAGGGCTGACCAGAGGAACAGATGTCTTGAGCTGCAGAAGGACTGTATGCTGATAGCAAGACAAGGGGAGCAGACCTTTATACCCAGACATCGCCACAGCACACAAGGCGCTGACCCAGGAGAGCAGAGAGACCTTCCCTTACAGCAGGCCTGCACAACTCCAGTCCTCGAGGGCCGCAAACAGGCAAGGTTTTCAGACTATCCCTTCTTCAGAGGTGAAGAGAAATACCCGGGGTACTACCTCGAAAAATATAGTCAATAGGGGAATAAAACAAGATGTTACGACCTTAATAAAATATATCCGGGTCCCCTTGGCTTCGTAGTCTCTTCCTATGACTCGGACCCCGATAGGATCTATCCAGGATCCTTGGTGGTACAGGGATACAGAAAGAAAGGGGGAGCACAGGTTGAGGGATATTTGGTGGGTAATAAAAATGGAGTAATTTGAGTTCGAGTGTATGAAACCTCGAACTAGTGATGATGGGGGCAATAAAATAATAAGAAAAACACTCAACCGTCAAGGAGTAGGACAACAGAGGCACAGCACTATACCCGGACGCGGATTTAGTTAGCTGCGCACCACTCGCCCTATAAACACCATCCCTAAAGACTGGCTGCACCTTTTTTATGTTTATATGTCTTTTTTTGATTAAGTGTTTTTAATTGTTTTAGTTTAAATAAAGCGATTGACTGCTAACTCCACTCGAGAGTTTTTTTCATTATATCACCACACGGGAGGGGTCTCTTGTAACTTCTTATGCACTCTGGAGTCGGCATTGGAGTCCAAGGGAGAACATAAAGATACCCTTCGATGCGTTAGCTCACACGAGGCCGTGTGAGTACCATCTTGATTTAAATACCTATTACCCTATTACCTATTACCCATTCCCACCATTTTTTTAGCGTCTCAAGGACCCAGAGTTCTGAGACCCCATATGTGAGGAAGAGGAAAGATACCTCCCCTCAAGATCACACTCACACTTGCCCGTGTGAGTGACTGCAGTTTCATTCTGCTTTTATGTATCACCAAAGTCAGGCATCATTATCATTATATGTATTTTCCCTTAACATCTGTTCATTTATTTGTTCGTCTGTTTTGAGGGGGATACCCTAATCAAGAGCCGCCGGTGAATGGAAGAAGTCATCTGGACCAGGGGAGAAAGAACGCCACTCCAGCAGAATAAAGAAGCAAAGAACACAAAGAAACCTTGATGTGACAGCATTTACACAAGGCCGTGTAAGTGTTTTTCTTCTTATTTTATTAACCCCATCATCACTAGTTCGAGGTTTCATACACTCGAACTCAAATTACTCCATTTTTATTACCCACCAAATATCCCTCAACCTGTGCTCCCCCTTTCTTTCTGTATCCCTGTCCCTTCTTCAGCACAGCTGGCTCAATTAGTGGCTCAGTCAAACGGAGACACAAATTGAGCCAGCTGTGCTGAAGTAGAGATATCCTGCAAACCTGGCCTGTTTGCGGCCCTCGAGGACTGGAGTTGTGCAGGCCTGCCTTACAGCTACAACAAACAGATAAGAGACGTTCTTCTTGGACTGTTGTATATCTATATGTATATATGTTTGGGGGTGGTAACTAGCTTTGCTACCCACCCAGTTAGAGAGGGATGGAGTAAAGGTGTAGATATTCTCCGAAGTGGAGCAGGCTTTTATTTTGTTTATTGTGAATGTTTTTGCCATGTTAAAGGAACAGGCGCAGTAAAGCCTCATTTTAGTTTCACCTTAAAACGGTCTCCATTGCGTACCTCTGCACACATCTCTTACAAATGTGCATCAATACAATCCACACAATAAGTCATTAGCTAAGTTGCAGGTCGATCAGTTCCCTGGTGATCAAATCGACAAAGCTTCGGCTCAGGGGTTCACTAAATGGCTGTCAGTACAGAAGAAGCGGACCAAAGATGCAAAGTTCTGTTGGGAAGATCATGTGACCAGCCAGTCACTAGATACAATTGGTGCAATGCTAGAGAGAGGGTAGGGCTCAAAAAGGAGTGTGCCAGAGCCCAGAAGAGGAAGGAGATGTGACTTTGTAAATGGTTGCTATAGAAACAAAAACTGCTTGTTACATTATAATACATTAAAAATGTAGTTCTGAGTTGTTTAAAAAAAATGCTAAACGTATTTTCTCATAGTACAGAACTGATTTTAAAATAAATAATACATTTTTTAAAAAAAATCTCATAGTATATTGCTTAGGCTGCAGCTTTAAAGTTACTTTGCATGTATGTGTGTGGTATTGTCAGCATATCGAATAGCCCATAAGCTGTGTGCGAGTGTGTGTGCGCGAGTGTGGTAGTGAAGGGTTCAAATACAACAGAACAGAGGCATCAAAAATTCGCACATATCGCCAAGAGATCCACAGGAAAGGTAAACTAATCTGGTTGATCCATAGACCAAACCACAGACAGGGTAAAATCACTAACATTTCCACGGATAATAATCACTAATTGATCATTTCCTTTGGAAGTGCACACATAAACGTATAAGTTCCCACGGCAGAGACCAGCAAAGTCGCTGAACTTGCCCGAGATCTACAGCACAGGTTCATCTTGGCAACTCAAGCCCTGAGGTGGGGATATGTTCAACACCCACAATTGAGCTGGTTCCCTTGGCTATTGAAGCCCCCGCTGGGCCAGGGAAGTAACCAAAATGCCCTCGGACCTTGGGGCCCTGCTCGGACAGGGAAATAGCCAAATACGTTCAATCAAGCAGGTTCCGCAATGTGGAGAATAGGGTCACGTATCCACGGCTTAGTGCGAAGTGTTCCTAGAGCAAATATATACACTAGGAGCCAAATCCCGTATTCCGCCTGCACAGCAAAGAGCGTCAGGGAGGAGGCAGCGCGTCCAGAGGCGACGCGATTTACCGCCGGCAGAATCACGGCTTTCCAGAGCAGCGCAGAGGCTGGAGCAAGTCAGGAAACACCTGGAACAGTGGTAATAGGGGTAAATAATAGCAGCATACAGGTACTTTGTGTTAGTGGTAATAGGGGTAAATAATACATCCCACACTGTACGTCGTGTTATGTGGTAATGGGGTCTATTAGCCGCACAAGGTACCTATACTCGTGTTAGTGGTCAATTATTGGTACATAATACCTCATACAGGTCTTCTGTCTGTTTTAGTGGTAATAGGTTAATAATAACACGCAACACGCGTACTGCAAAACTTATCGTTTTAGTGGCTTAATATGTGTAAATACAATAACCGCATACAGGTACTTCTGTTTAGTGGTAATGGGGGTAAATAGATACACACAGGCACTACTATGTTATCTCTGATACGTGTTAGATGGGATGGGCGTAACTAATACACAACAGTACTCGTGTTCAGTGGTCATAGGGGTAATACTAACAGCCACACCGGTACTTCGTGTTAGTGTGTCAATCAGGAGGTCATATATATTGAACAGACACAGTCCTATCCGTGTTAGGTAAAGGGTCTAAGTAATCAGCACCAGGTATGACTTCTGTTAGTGGTATAGGGGTAATAATAACACGCAGGCTACTTCGTGTTGGGGTGATGTACCGCAAAGCTAAGTGATAACCGCACATGGGTTGCCAGGTGTCCGGTTTTGAACCGAAAGACTGGTAATTTGCCCCTTTGGTCTGGTAACGAGGGTAATACCGGACATGTATGTGTCTGTATTCTCCCTGTCGGAACGGGCAGAGGCGATGCAAACAGCGGCCGGGTGCAGAGTCCCCCGCTCCTACCTACATCGGTTCAGAAGCAAACGCAGCGCATCGTTCCTGCAGCAGCAGCGCTGTATCCAGGGCTATGGTGAGGGGAGGAGGGGGGGTGTGGTTGTAGAGGAGGATGGAAGGGGGATGATAGAGGTGTGAGTATGATGGGTGGGGATGATGTTGGTGAGGATGAGAGGGGATTAGAGGGGGGGTGTGATGATGAGGATGAGAGAGGAGTGAAGGGATGAGAATGGGTGAGGTGAGATGGGTGAGAGAGATGAGCGTGAAGAGGGGGAGAGGGTTGAGGATTGAGGGGTGATGGATGAGGATGAGAGGGGTTTGTGGGTGGGTGGGGAATGGGGAGAGGTGCGGTGGGGGCTGTGGGGGGTGAGGTTAGGAATGGGGATGGAGGGGATGTACGGGTGAGGGTGATGTTTTGAAACAATCTTGAGAGAGTGGGGAGAAGCATTAAGATCCGTATAGCTCTGCCATTTATGACTGTAGATATGTTATTTATAACTGATCTGACCGTTATGTATATTTTTTTCTAAATTCATCACTTCATGTATGGCACCAATTTGCACCATTTCATATTCTATTTGTAAGAAATGCTGGGAGGAGGCGCTCAGAACCCAAAAACCCCTCCCCAGATTTTTTACGAAATAAAATATGAAATAGTGACAAATTGGTGCATCTGTACGTGGAGTTATTAGAAAAAATTACTAGGGTCTGAAT
This sequence comes from Ascaphus truei, assembly GCA_036426205.1. NCBI lineage: Eukaryota > Metazoa > Chordata > Amphibia > Anura > Ascaphidae > Ascaphus > Ascaphus truei. The sequence continues at coordinate 11,730,948 of CM071571.1, forward strand.
TATAGATAACATACCTCCCCCCCCCCCCCCCCCCCCCCCCGCCGACTTTGAGCGCGCCGCATTTTTCACCATTGTGTCCCGTATTTTTGACAAGGCCACCTGGCAAGGTATGCAAATGAGGATTGGTTTAACAAGCAAACGCCTGATCACACTCCCGGGTAATATAAATAAACATTTATTGAATTGTAAAAAAAAAAAAAACATACTAAACAAAAACGGGGAACTCTCCTCCCACGCGTATCACGCATAACAGCGCTTTCTCAAGGGTCGCCTGGCAACCCCTAAACGCCAACAGTTTAGATACTGTATATAGTGCTCACAGTATTAATTAGATGTATCGTGATCCCTTTAGATCCGTCCTCGATATACCAGATATCCTGACCCCGCCCAGACGACACGCATGTACAACCCGGACGGGCTGGGACTAAACAAGTCACCAGATCATCATTTTTAGGTGTAATCTGCAAACCCATAAATAGCTGGGTAAGGCAGGGAGCTATTTAAATGCAGTACATTACCTTAAAAATATACCACCTATCAAACATTATGCATACATTTTACTAATCCAGAGGTTTCTGTGAGGGAGGACAAAAGCTTTTAAATGATCCATCCTCTAACGATGGCTCATGTGGTACTGTCACATCACTGCTGGGACCTAGAGATTATACCTAGGTTGACTAATTATAGAAAGAAAAAACAAAACAAATAATAAGAACTAAAAAAACACAACCTCAGGCCCCATGCTGGCCTCATCGTAATTCCACCGCGGGCCTCGGGTCCCGAGGTTTAATCCACCAGCGTTGCCCAGGAAAATACTCGTAACAACAGCTGTTGATCTAACCACGAATTGACCAAATGCACAAAGATCAAAGTAGAGGTTGGTTAAATGGGCATTAAGCAGTACTGCCAGAATACCATATCCCAAGTGTCCAACAGGAAAATATTTATAGACCGTCGGGTTTTTACTTACCTAAACACTCTCAATCCTAGTAGTTTGGAGTTTGAGAGCCCATATCAAACGCGATAACTACTGTATTTTTGTAACGATGCGTTCGAGTGTTCTTGTATCTTACGAAGCACTATCAGAGAACGTCACGGGCATCTGATCAGGATTAGATTACAATAAGTGGACTCACAGGTCAGTCCTGGTAGCGATACCGCCCAAATGGGGATGGTTAAAAAGGACAGTCCCACTACACTGCTTACGGTTGACGCAGCCAGATGCAACTTAAGGCCTTTTGGCGACAGTAAGCCAGTCAGAAGGTTTCAGTCCATCGGAGATATTCAATGTTATTTTATTAACCACCAATCACAGAGATGTTCAGTCAGCTTTCGGTGGTGGACACTAGGCTGCCTTTCGTGGGTTCAGAAAAAAAATTGCAATCATGGCCGTGTCATGTCTGGCTCTGATTGACTGTTAGACCTCACACAGCAGCACTAAATATGTGCACCGTACTAAGTTTTAGGATCTAAATCCGTTTTGCTTTGGTAGCTGTGTTTCAAGCATCCTGTTCGTGTCAAGAGAAGAGCTCTGCGGAGGATGGTCTTCAGTTGTGGATAAAACCCTCTCATCAAAGGAATCATGTACACCACCGATGGAGAACCAAATAGCGCATTGGTTCCAGATTCAGCATGATTGGGGTGACTGGCTAAAACCTGTGCGAGAATAATGAAGGTGCAAGCGCCGGAACAGGCCGCCTATATGCAAGGTCCCCCCTATCGGCTGCGTGGGGCAGGGCAGGGTGAGACAGCTAGGTTGAATAATGCGACTGAGGTATAGTTAAAAAAAACAAAGATGCTGTATATATAAATTCAGTTTAGTGATTTTTTACATCCACAGAAATTAATGTCTGTCTACTTACTGACTCTACTCTTATACTGGTGCGATGTGTGAATATCACGTGTCTCGGTGTGTACGTTCGCGTGGCATCGGTGAAGCAATATGTGGTACAGAGTAGTTGGGTAGTTTTATAAGGTAAATTATCTGGAATGCATTAAAGCCAGGGTGCGCATCCGACATGGGGGGCCAACACTGATTTTTCTTGGGGGTGGGGGGAGTGGGCGGTGCGCACGTCAATGCCCCGCTCTCCACCGCTCTTTCCAGACAAGGCAGTTTAAATGAAATGCCGGGGGATTCCCGGGAGGCTCCTCCAACCTATTTCGCGACTATTTCATCCCAGGCCTTTGCCATTTTAATTCAATTTAATTATAAATGAATCAAAAACTTTCAAGTTCTAAATTTGCATCCAATTAAAGAGCATTTCTATCCCTCCAAAGTTTAAAAAGACATGGGTAGTCAACTAGTAATTGTTCGTATTCTCTTAATACTCACCCTTTTGTCCCCCTTGAGACATGTTTGCTTAGGCCTCCACAGCGTGTGCTGTACTCTGCACCCGCATAATTCATGTGACAAATTCACCCAATTGACTCCAACGCACTTACGCTGAGGTCAAGCAAGATTTTTTACGGTACTACAAGTTTCACCTTGCATACTCATTTTGCGCCTGATCATCCGCTTGAGGGAAATTGATTGTTTGTGCCGCGTGTCTTAGTGATTCTCCTCGTGCAACGATGACCTTTTACCTGGAACCCTACATGATTATACTATAACAGTCAGTTGACACCCATATCACATAATGTCAGGAGACGACTTAGTCTCGAAGTTTGACTCTTAATACACACACACGAATTAAAATTAGATAGACAACACTTCCAGCGAGAGTGATGTGACTGACACCAGTCATTAACCGTCACTGTCAAGACTGCCACTATCCCCACCCCGCACCTTGCTTAGCTTATTCAGCAGTAACTCAGGCACCAGGAAGGACTGTGTAGGGGCCTGGAATGAATATATATAGCAAATATATAACTGATGCTCTTATATAATTATAATATATATATAATATATATATATATCATATATATATCATCTAGATAGATATATATATATATTAGATCATATATATAACTATATATAATATATATATATATATAATATAGATACCATACACCCACCAACACCACACACTTTCTTCATTGCTTCAGTAACCCTTTGACACCTCTACCATAAACCACACATCACACGGGAAGGACCAGCACAGATAACATTCCAAAGACACTTTTTATAGTATAGCTTTTGCTTGTTTCATTCATGTAACATCGCCGGAAGAAGAGATCAGTTTCTCGAAAGCTCGCACAAATAAAGCATTCGTTAGCCACAAGACTGGTATCATCTATTTATTTTTTTGAGAGAGGGAAGAGAGGGAGAGAGGGAGAGAGGGACGGGGGAGAGAGAGGGAGGAGGAGAGGAGGATGGGAGGAGGAGAGGGGAAGGGAAGAGGGGAGAGAAGAAAGGATAGGAGAGAGATATAATGTCCCCAGATCCCAAAAGACGACGACCTGGAATACCATTGGGGTGCCTTCACCCAGCAGGGGATCTCAAGATGATAATTTTTATAGAATTTATCAAAATCAGCCTTTATTTTGTTTTAGTGATGATTAAAAAAAAACAAGTTTTAGATTTTTCTTCTCTGGAGTGCTGTCGACATTTTGAAACCCAAACACCCACCCACGTCAATCAAGCGTTTCCTCTACCATTAGCTTTCTTAGAGCCAAAGATAAAGGCGGCGGGGGGCTTTACGCTGCGAAGTCTCAGCTCATCATGTTTACAAAAAAAAAAAAAAATTAAAAAAAGAAAGAAAAGAAAATACTAAAAAACACACCCAGATTTAACTCCTTAAACACGTCACTAGTTGAGTATTTTGGTTTTTGAACTAACTGCATCTGAAAGGTCATAAACATAACTTTTTTGTTTTGCGTTCTACAAGACCCAATAATAAAGACTCAAGCACATAGCAGCGGAGGGATAACGAGAAATGGACTTTGACTACCTGATTAATAAATGACTTTTACGAATCTTATTTCTATTCACTCAGGATTAGGAATGTTAGAGAAAGCACCAAATACACATTGTGGCAGAACACCTGCCAGGTTATGTAATCCACCAAACCAGTAAAAAGACTCTGTTGGTTTGAAGAGAAAGTAAGCGGTTAAAAAAAAAAAAAAAAAAAAAACTCAAGTACATTCTTAATATTGCGAGCAGAAGAAAATAATAAGATAATAAATAGTATAATAAATAGATATAAATGATTATATATATATTATTTATATATTATAGATATTATATTATTATATTATATATCTATCTATAGTATAATATATATATCTTTATATATATTTATTTACTACACACACACACACATGTAGAGGTTCATCGTACGCGTGTTAGCCGAGCTTCAATAATCAAAAATAAATAGATGATACCGTTCTGTGGCTAACGAAATGCTTTTATTGTGCGAGCTTTCGAGATACAACTATCTCTTCTTTCCGGAGTTTACAATGAAAAGCAAGATAACTTAAAAACAGTGTCTCTTGGAATGTTTCTGTGCTGTTCCTTCCCCCGTGTGGATGTGTTTTATGCTAGAGGTGTCAAAGGGTAACTGAAAGCAAGTGAGAAAGAGTGTGTATGTGTATCAGTGTGAATAAAAATGAATGGAGAGCCCACAGTATAAACAGTTGTCTACACAAGTGTGTGTGGAGTGAGAGGGATATAATGGTGTGGGTGGGTGTGGAAATGTGAGAGTTTGTAGCACAACTAAAAGTGTGTGTGGATACTATGTGGTCCCTTTTGTGTATATGGATGAAAAATAAGGAGTATTAGTATTGTGAGAGACAGCTGTGGTGTGCATACATATAGCCGTATGTACAGACAGGCCTTTAGCGCTCATGGGAAGAGAGTTCGCTAGTGTCAGTAATGACTCAAAATTTCGATCTCTGTTTAGGCCATGCTAAGTGTCCCGAACAGTTGCATAAATTTGTATTCATGAATACAAATTTTTATGCAACTGTTCGACACTTAGCAGTGGCCTAAACAGAGATCGAAAATTTATGAGTCATACTGACACATAGCGACTCTCTCCCTGAGCGCTAAAGCCATGTCTGTACATACTGTGCTATATGTTGCACACACAGCTGTCTCTCACCACATACTAAGACTCCTATTTTTCCATCCATATACACAATAGGGACCACATAGTATCCACACACACTTTTAGTTTGTGCTACAACTCTACATTCCACACCCACCCACACAATATCTCCCTCTCACTCCACACACACCTTGTGTAGAGCACTGTTATACGTGGGCTCCATTCATTTTATTCACACTGATACACATACCACTCTTTCTTCACTTGCTTTCAGTACCCTTGACACCTCTAGCCATAAAACACATCACACGGGGGAAGGAACGCACGATAACATTCCAAAGACAACTGTTTTAAGTTATCCTTGCTTCTTCATGTAACTCGCCGAAGAAAGAGCAGTGTACTCGAAAGCTCGCACAAATAAAGATTGTCGTTAGCCACAGAACGTATCATCTATTTATTTTTGATTATATATAATATATATAATATAGATATATATATATAGATATATATCTATATTATATTAATGATACATACATAATACATCCAACATACCATACACACACCCACACAACACAACGACACACCAGATCCCAGGCAAAGGCTGTGACATCACCTGCGTGAAGCGGGTGCGTTTAGTGTCCATGTTGGACGCGTCGTGGGGGGCGTGCCTAGGGGCGTCGGGGATCTGGTTCGCCCACACTGGGCGCACCGCTCACATGACCTGCCTGTTGTGGCAAGAAATCCGTTTCAACGGATTTCTTGCGCAACGAGTGCCCCTGCTTTCGTCCGTACGGTCTATGGGCGCGATCAATGCCTTTAGGCAATTTGATCGCGCCCCGCGGGGTCTGCAGTACTATGGACTGGCCTTGGCATACAGTGCTTCCACTGCCGCAAGGTATCCTGGGTAATGACATGCAAATGAGACCACATTGTCACCTTTTTACAGCAAATCCATTTTAATATGGACCCCCATAAATGTATGCCTGCCGCATTGCACAGCTTTTCAGCACAGCCTGGATTAAAGAAGTGCAGAGCCGGTAAAAGTTACTCACAGACAGATATGTCTACCTTCTGAGTCTCGTCAGTGTGAGAATGGTTATACTGGCTTTGCAATTTGAAGCTATAAAAAATATATTTGTTTTATATAATAATATAAACAATTATACTACAAGACCCTGCATTTAAATGTGAGCTTCACCTTTATTTAATCCCTGTAATGTGGAAGGAGATGCAACTCTGGCACTAAATAGATATACAGTACTGTAGATAGCTATAAAGTCATATGGGATATAACACCTGAAGCAGCAGCAGAACTTCACTGAGAAGAGGAGACTTGCTGAGCTTCAGTTAGCAGCCATAAGACATTTCTAATGCAGGGCTGAAGTGTCTGCGTTTTATTTACCAGTAAATAAATTACAATGTATTTCTTAAGCTTAAGGTGTTCAGAAAACCTATTGTTTATATTACCATGTGATCCATTACATGGAATGTAACCTACGAGATTACACACAAAATCTTACTCTATCTTCAAATAAACCTCATGTTTTGTGCAGTTGATTTAATTTTTCTTTTGCATATTATAGGATGGTAAAAAACACAAATGGGGGGCTATTTATTTGATAACGGTTTAATAAATCAATGTGTGTATGCTTTCTAACCATAACAAAAAGGAAGATGGTGCTGAATATTTGTATTTGCTTTTTTTTTTTGCATATTTCTCAACTAGTTTTTTGGATGGTGGTAAAATATACATAAAGCATGTTATAAATTAGCAAGATGCAGACGTTCTGCGGTCACCTTGTTTGTTGCATTGACAGCCCGGGAGGTCTCCACACGTCACACATCTTAAAGGGTCCGATACAGCGGTTTCCACAGGTGAAGTTGACATGGGGGAAAATGAGTGGTAAAATCAAGCAGATATAACCATGCCCCGATCCAGCTCTGCAAGAACTTCAAAATCTTCCCAAAGAGTCACAGCACATCCAGAACAGCAGTCTCCGGATGTTCTACAGAGGAATGTGCCAGCACTGGGAAACACACTGCGGGTTTGTATCAAACACCATCAGATCCCAAGGTGTGTGGAGTACCTGGGCTTCTCTGTGATGAAGTTCCAATGCAAGGTGGGTGGGAAAAGGGCAGGCCTGCACCTGCAGAGTGTATGGTAAGCAGGGAACACCCAAGGTGCGACAGGTTTAAAAATAATAATAATAATCATCCTCCCAGCAATGAGCAATAATGAACCTCCATAGTTCCCTTTCTTAACGTTTCAGCAGGTTCCTTATTAAGGTTTAAATGTAATGGGGGACAAATTCATCTTCGGTATACAAAATCTTTGTCCTAACTGTAGCACCTTTTCCCCCATCCTATGCGCGATTGGGTGTATTCTTGTGCGTACCTGTGAGGTAGAACTGGAGGCCGGAGGTCTCCGCGGTGGTATAGGGAGTACAGCAGGACAGGCTATACAATGGTTCCTCGTCAGTGGCAGCGCCTCCAGCCCAAGAGGATCCTGGTGCGACCAGGATGGACCTCAGGGGCACTTCTTGTAGTTGGTATATTTCAAAATCGGCTCACAAGAGCGAGTATAACTGGGGTTTATTGCGTGCACAGCAAGATAGTACAGGATACAGTCACTGAATATAGTACACGGCTTGAGGCCTTGCTCCCTTCTGGATAAACCTTACCCCCTAGTAGGACAAGGCCTCAGCCCACTACTCCTTGGTAGAGCCTCTCTGCTGCGTCCTCGTGGCATGGAGGGCAGCCCAGAACTCCCCCCTTAAACCACTACTCACCTATAGGAGGGAGAAAGACCCTCCTTCCTGGGGAGTGGCATGTAAGCCGGCCTACCTACAGTCATAGACCCCCCATTACAATAACAGGCTACTCCTGGACTTTATTGATCACACACACAAATCAATAACAGACCCATCTTGAATTATTCCCAACACTGCCCACTCTTCACTGGGACTTACAGTATTAGAGGGGGCAGAGAATCAGTAGTCCAAGGGGACCTGGTTACATAACATTTAATAAATAAATCCAATACTAAAACGTTTGACCCTCGTTTCAAATTGGGACTAAGTGAAGAAAATGTGAAGCAAGGACATAGCCCTATTATTATTATTATTATTATGTATATTCATTTAGGATCAATTCCATTGTTCAACAAATACAACAGTCACCTTATTGCAGTTCTAGCTTATCTTGTTCAGCAGTAATGTTACAGATGTGGAGTTTGCAACAGCGCTGTCCAGAAAACCTTCAAATCTGCCATATTCACTGAACTATGCTAGTGGTTTAACACGTGTTAACAATGTTGTTAGCTACAATGATATTAAAACGGGCTAACACCAGCCTGGTTACAGAGTGAGATGGTGTATGCCCCCTATATTTGGATTATTTTACTATTCAAACTTCTCCTATGCATTAATATGAAGGGCTTGCAGTCAGTAAAAACACATTGGTCTTGCTTAATTTAACCATGTAGCAAGGACATTTGATTTAATCCCGGATGGTTTTACACAGTGTCCCAGGTGCCATTTCGCTGCATTATATATGGACTATTATTCATGATGAACTGATTTACTGTACAGAGCAAAGCTGCCCAATAAGCAGTCTCATCTAAGCAGCAATTCAAACAAAGGTTTATTGGCCTATTTTATTTTACATGGGATTGAAGCAGGGGTCGCCGGAGTTTAACCGCATGGATTCCAGCTCCGGGGACCCAGTTTCCAGAGATACTTACCGCTGTATAGGGTGTGGGGTAGCAGCTCCAGCTGGGGAGTGTAGTGTGTCCTCCAAATGGCAGCTTAAAATGTCCCGCGTCCTGTGGACCAGTAGGAGGCAGTCATATCATCCGGTGCGGTTTCCTATTGGCACACGTGACGAGAGCTTTAAAAAAACAGCCCTGAGATACTGGCAGCACCAGTTGGAGATATCTGGAGAAGCAGGGGGTCCCCGTAGCTGCAAAATAACGGGGTTCAGCCCCGGAGACCTAATGCTTCAATGCCATGTCAAAAAATAATTTAAAAAATACCTTGTTTGGATAGCTGCTTTCAGGGCCCACTATTCTGGTCCAGTCAAACTGGTTTTGAGCAGTCTGGGCAACAACCTAATTTCATACTTCTATAAACCATTAACACAGGCACTCAACTGTTCTCAATGTCAGGACTTCTGCATACAATCCTTGAACACAATTACCAGGAATCACATGGATTAAGAACGAACTGCTGGGGAAGGAATGTGTTGTATCCAAGTGACAGACATTCTGACATTTTCATGCATTGCGTATGATGTTAGCTGCAGATACCGATGTAGCAAACGTCCTTGCAAATAGTGGCGCGATACTGCAGGTGAAATGGTGCAGAAGCCCCATCCCCACATGGCTGAATCCAAACAATGGCGGCTTCCCAGCTGGCTACATCTAGATGCTATTTGTGTGCGGTATAGAGCAAATAATGCAGCACAGAGATCACGTACAATGCTGAAGCAGATTGCGGGAGACATGGGGAGAAGGGACACCTGGCCCTGTGGAATTTACAGTCTGAAGCCAGCAATACGCTGGGAAACCATCTTCCCATTGCTTCAGAAGATGTCAGCCCCATTATTTTGCATGGAGCCAAAAATCTTCCCAAATCAAAGTGGGTAGTGCTTCATATCACCTTGAATATGTGGGGTCTGAGTGGGAATTAGGAACACATCACAGGACAGCTGGAATAAAGAAACGTATGCAAAATTTGATGCATCAAAGCATACAGTAGCCAATAAAGATGTGGAATTAATTGGCCCCAGAATGGGGTTATCATTATTGTTCTTCCAGGCTATTAAAATGCCAAGATTTGTCACTACCGAATATCCAGAAGAAATTTTTTAATACGCCACGTTTATTCTTTATACGGGTGTAACATGGTTCCTGTCTGTGGGTTACTTTGTCTTTGTTTTGTTTCTAGTGTATTAACCTCTGCAGTACATCCCTTGTTTTAGGTACTCATCTCGAGACAATAGTAATTAGTACAATACAAAGCATGTATATTTATATGTGAAGATCACACTACACTGATGCGTGTCCATATTGTAGATTCATGCTTTTATTGTTTTTTTTATTCATTAGAATATAAAATCACACTTAAAAAGAACTGCAGAACTCTGCAGTTAGGTTCCAAGAAAAGGCTCAGATGCCACAAATCTGAAACACACACTACTTTCGGATCAAGTATTTTTATCAATTCTTTACCTCTCCAAAAGAAATCTCGCTATCAAACATACTTTGAATGATTAGGCGAGCATGCGGCCATACAGAAAGGTTTCAATTTACAAAAATATTCTGTAGACCCTCTGGAGAATACGTTTGAGGGAATGGGAGAGAAACCTGGAATTAAATTGAGATGAGGATAATTGGGCAGACACGTGGGAGGGGATGGCCAAATGTTCGATTTGCGTGGTATAAAAAGAAAAATTGTATGCAGATGATACAAAACACCACTGCAACTACTCTTGATTAGTCCTGTAAGAGACGTGTTCAGAGGTACGCAATGGAGACCGTTTAAAGTGAAACTAAAATGAGGCTTTATTGCGCCTGTCCCTTTAACACAGCAAAACATATGAAAATAAGCCAAACAAAAAAAACCTACTCCGTTTTGGAGAATAACTACACATGTAGTTCAGTCCTCTCTAACTGGGTGGTTAGCTAAGGTATTTACCAGCCCCAAATATATATATGTAACCATGTATTATTTGTCTTAACTCTGTGCCCAGGACATACTTGAAAACGCGAGGTTTACTCTCAATGTATTACTTCCTGGTAAAATATTTAATAAACATATATTTAATAAATATATATTTAATAAATATATATTTAATAAATATACACACACATATACATAACAGTAACCATAAAAGTCTTATCTGTTCTTGTAGCTGTAGGGGGAAGCGTCTCTGCTCTCCTGGGTCAGCACCTTTGTGTGCTAAGGCAATGTCTGTCCAGGTATAGTCTGCTCCCCTTTGTCTTGCTGTCAGCCTGCAGTCTCTTTGCAGCTCAAGACATCTGTCCTCTGGTCAGTCCAGTGTCCACTAAGGAAATTCTCTGGTCTGTCTTTCCTGGGTCAGCTCCAATTGTGAGCTCAGGAATTCTCCTTCCTGTCTCAGAACAGGCTATTTCTGAGAGAGCTCTAATCAGCCAGGTGGAGTTGGTTAATTGCTGGTATGCAATTAACCTGCACACTGCTGGATTAGAGGCAAGTTTCTTTAACAGGAATAAGTCCCTGTTACAAGTCCCAACATCTCACTGGTGCTGGAAGAACTGTGGTCAAGTAAGAACCTATTATCATGTCTGCTGGTCATTCCCAGTGACCTCTCGCTTCTGGGGAAATATATTTCAAATGCTATCTGATATATTTGGCCTTCCCATTTCTCCTGACCCTGCTGTTACCAATCTAGGTCTCCTGATACAAGAGTCAACTAATCGTGAAATACTTGGACTACCCAGATACTGTTCTCTGCAGAATGTGCTTTGGTACTCAAGATAAAGACCAATGATATTTCATCCAATTATTCTCAAAATATTTAAAGGGGGGGGGGGAGAAATGTGACAAAAAAGGCAGCAGGATAGTTAAAATGTTAAGCCTAGTCTTGCGGTCCCTTTCATCAGTGTCACTGCCCTTGACCCGAAGGTTATCGTAAGGCAGTGAGATTGCCTGTAGATGCATTTTCCCAAATCAATGTAAAACTTTATTGTATATGAAGGTAGTGGTGCAGTGATTTACACTGTATGTTGTGCTTTAACACATATGGGAGCTGTAGTACCACCTTACTGCACATTTTTGGCCAGGTCAGGGACCCCTTTCTCCCTGAAAGCCATGCCCCCTGTTGGACAATTGATTTCCCTGGGCTGGGGGCACTCAAGAAAGGGCACATAGGCCCCAATTTCCAGTCAGCTTTCCAAGACTTGGGAGGGTCAGGAGGGAACGGTAGAGTCCAGGGAACGTTCTGATCAAAGGACTTCTGCTTAGTTTGCCCACGGACCAGAAGAAGAGCCATCATATCCGCCTTCGGGGAACTCCTAGCCGGATCATCTTATCTGGCAATGGCGCTTCTCAGATTGGCCGACCCGTATCTCCCGCTCGACCTGACATCACGACCGGCAACCGCAACCCACTCTTCTGATTGGTCCGTTTGTTCTTCCCACCATGCCGTAATGGTTTGAACGCCTTTTCTCCATAGGTTTGAAGCAGTGGGGGTAAAACTACAAATGGCGCATGCTCCTGAGTTCCAGGCAGTTGGATGTTGCTTGTGGGTAAGTCTTGGTGAGTGGACACTATCTGAAAATACGACCCAGCAGTGATCAGAGGATTTCATAGCCGTGAAGGAGGCCTGATTTGCGGGTGACGACCTGGGCAAGTGAGCTTGTGTTGCGCCCAGCACCTAGCGAGTTAGGAGACCCCAGTTAACCCTGCAGGTGTTGAATCTGGCTATTTTAAGTGTTTTACACTGTATTTTGTGTGTCAACTGCATTTGTTGCTTGTAATGTTCCCCGTTTACTTTTGCCAGAAGAAACTCATGTTTATTTAACCCCTTGTGCAAGTCGTCTGGTCTTCCGTGACAGGGGACACGTCAAAGCGTTTAGAAACCATGGCCATCTTGGGCTCCCACTTCATCCCGATTTGCTTTTCCCACCAACCCAAGGATAATCGACCCTTGACCTCTCGCTTTGTCCTTTTGCTTCTTTATTCTGTTCCTGCAACTAATATTTATATTTTGAGATTGTACACCTTTCAATAACGGACCCCACACCAATTTTTGTACACCTTCTACCGAAATATAAAATGCAATCTTAAAACAAAAATAATTTTAAAAAAAAAGGAAAAAAGTACATGGAGCAAATTTGAACTATTTCAAGACAACAAAATCATAGAGGATATTTACCCTTTTATGCCTAAGGCCTCGGCCATGTTCCCTGCTTGCTGGCGGAAGCACGCTGACGCTCGCTCCCGCTTAGCACTGAGCCCCTACAGCCGCAATTAGAGCGGCTTTAGTAGGGGCTCACCTGCGCTTCCGCAAGTGAGCGGAAGCGCAGGTCTTAGGGGATTTTAGAAGTCCCCCGCTTGCCGGTGCGACAGGCCGGTTACGTGAGCGGTTCGCCCAATGAGGGCGAACCAGCTCCGTGACGTCACTGGCCCGCCCCCGGCCAGTGACGTGCCTGCCCCCGGCCCGCCCCCTGACGGCCCGCTGACGGCGCGTGCGGTAAGCAACCGTAAGGCCAGGGAAAGCACCCGCTTTCCCTGAGCCTCAGCGCGCCTCAGCGAGCAAGCAGGAAGCCTGGCCAAGGCCTAATGCAGAAATCAAAGAGCAACCAGCTGAATCACACACAGTGTCTTCGCAGAACGGCGATTCATTTTTATGACAGGCCCATGCTAGAGCGCGCGAGTACTCCTTCAAATGGGACACTCTCCGTTATGCGGATTAAATACCAGCAATACAACATTCTAACAGTATTAGGAGTTAGTCATTCCAGGGTACAGAGTTTAACCCTTACATCGCCCAAGTCCTGCAGCTCATGCCCTGCTCTTATAGTTAAAATAGAAGTAATACAAACCAGTCCTTTTTAAAAGGCAGGCAACCTTTCCATTACATTTAAATTTAAAACCAGAGACAGAACATAAAACACAGACAAACTCAGTTTAGCACATCAAGTGTATGTGTTTCACTAGATGTGCTAAAACTGAGCTTTGTCTGTGTTTTATGTTCTGTCTCTGGTTTTAAATATATATTGCCATGCTCAGTAGCACTCCTCTGTGACACTCATATGCTTATATATATATGTTGTGGTTATTTTGGGGGTTCAATAGGAGCTTGTTAGGTGTCCAGTACATTACATTTAATAGAAGAAATAGGTGTGGCTGTACAGTATGTCTGAGGAGACCCTTTTTATTTTTATTTTTTTAACACCTTTGCTACCAGAAGAGCTTTCTGGCAGCCAAGGGTTAAAATACAAAAGAAGAAAGAGAAGAGGAGAAGAGGACATGAGGAGAGGAGAGAAAATAAATAAATTTAAAAAAAATTATACTCCCACTGCCTTGTTTATATAAGAGCTAAGCTTCAATGCAGCAGTATCCAATGCAAAATACTTGGGACGCATTCATTCCAATGGGAATAGGTCTATGTGTTCTGTGGAAATGCAACACTTGAACACACGTACTCCAAGACATCTACCTGATTAATCTGCAGAAAATGCGTTTATAAAATACCTGGAGGATTTGCGTACATACAGACAGGCACACACAGGCACACTCAGTCACACACAGACACACACAGACACACACAGACACACACAGACACACACAGGCACACCCAGTCACACACAGACACGCGATCTTGTTTATGGTAAACCACGACACTGAAATGGTTCCTATTTTTCAAAAGACCACAGGCATGCATTGAGGACTTAAAAAAAAAAAAACGTTGGCCCATCTGTCTCATGTGTTACATGTTGCAGCATTGCTTTAAAAAAAGGAAATCTTGGTTCTGCTTCACTTTGTATCAAGGAGCGCGGCTTTCATTTGCCTCCGCTTGCACCTGCAAGCAATTTGGACCACGGTCATAGGAGGTTTCAGCACAATATTACGATGAGATGCATCAAGGTTCTCATCTATAATTGGCTCACGTGCCAGCGAAACGAAGACTTGTGCGCAGTGTTACGGGGGAAATTGTGTCTTCCCAATACGTATCTTCCAAGGTTCAGCATCAACAAACATGATGAAACTACTGCTCGCTACAGACGGATTCGGACAAGAACCGACAAGATTTACTCCGCTTACTACAATGTCTTCTATGTTATACATAATAATTACAGATATGTGATGTTGTGCCATTAAGTCCTGCGCGTGCGTGCGCGTGTGTTGACAAATTCAGATAATGGCAAAAAATATACGCAACTCGTTTTATGAAATGTGTTACACTGCAAAAGCTTTTTCTCTTTCTTTTCTCAATATACAATCAACTTTGTTGCATTATTAAAATCGAGTACAAATATGAAAAAGTGTAGGAGCAGAGTTTACCGCTTTCATATTTTTTTCTAGGGGGGGTGGGAAGAGGGAGGGTGGACAGGTACTCTCCTGAATGGACATTTTCACTAAATTATGTTTTGTAACTTTTACCAAAAATAAATAAATAAGTATAAATGTCTAAAATTGGCCAATTTCTAATTGGGCTTATGCTGAACACAGATACTGTGCACCTACTGGGAAGGTCACCTCTGAAAGTCAGACATTCTGCATGCGTTACTGGTCAATAGCAATCACACCACGTAAATATTAATGCTCACATTTTTTCCTTACGGTTATGAGGAGTCCAATTAAAATATAACCGATGAAGTCATCTTCAGGCCAAACACAACAACAACATCCTCCGTTAAACAGGTTTAAGAACCCAGAGAGCAAAAATATCTCTCTCTTGGATCAGGGGTGGCCAACTCCAGTCCTCAAGGGCCACCAACAGGGTCAGGTTTTCAGGATATCCCTGCTTCAGCACAGGTGGCTCAGAGATATCCTGAAAATCGGACCTATTGAGGGACCCTGAAGACTGGAGTTGCCTACCTGCGCTTTGGATGGATCTCTTGGTTCTTTTATTACTTAAAAGCCTGAACAAAAGCAGGAAGGAAGCCCGATGCATGGAAGCCCAAACGTGCATGTTTGCCAACGTGCTCTTCTATCCTGTACCCATTTGTAACACTGGCGCTGCCCACGAGCAAGACAGGACCCCGGTACTGAGGTGGGGAAGTAGTAAACCACGCACCCACAGCAGCGGAAGCGTGCCTGGCAAGCGGATTGTCCATCGTAGCTGGGTCTGGGTTGGAGAGAGAGGGTTAGTTGACACTTGCCAAGGTCTTGGAATGGAGAGATCAGAATAGTCAAGTCCGTTAACCGTTGTCTGGGGTTGGAGAGGTCAGAATCGTGGAAGTCCGTATAGCCGTGGTCTGGGTTGGAGAGGTCCGCAGAGTTGAGGGTAAGCTGGGGTCAATATCCAGAGGGGTTCCAAAGTCAAGCCGTGTCGGTACACGAAGAGTTAAACTGCAAAAGAACACAGGACAAGGAGCAAAGCGCAGGAGCTCAAGACTACAACAAGTTATGCTCAGCAAGGTAGGAAAGGAACTGCAGGGTATTTGTAGTACACAGGAACCAGTAGCAGGGGAGGCAGAGCGGAGGCGTGGCCTCCGCGGAGGCAAGGATTGGCTGCAGGAAACAAGTGGGCTAAAACGAGTACTTGCCACGCAGCTGGGGAGCAGTGCATGTCGTCATGTGTACGCGCCGCGCATGAGAGAAGCGTGGCGCGTCTGAGGGGGCGGAGCTAATCTCCGTGGCACTCTAGAAGAGCTGCTTGTGCGCTCTGTAAGCAGAGCGGGGGTGCGCGCACGCGCTGGTGGCAGAGCGGAGGTCCGAGAGATGACAGGTAAGGAGGGAACAGGTCGCAAAGGATGTGTTCCACGATTCCTTACACCATTAAGTGCAAACTACAGTGGCACAACAAAAGTGCAATACGGATGTCACAAATATAAATGGTGGGGGTAAAAGGGGAGTAGAGTTTTTGGCCTGAAGATGAGAAAACGTGAAAAAGACAAATAATATTTAAAAAAAAAAAAAAAAATGAAGACTGAAGGAGGATTCTATTCAATATATGTATTTAGATTATAATTATTTCTAAGGGACTGTTACGTTAGCAATCCGACCATGTTTTGGTGTTAAGAATTGGAACTGGATGGACTTCTGCAGCCGTAAACAATGTAAAAATCAAAATGGCCACAGGTCATTCAATAGAAAGCTGCATCATTATCAACATGTCCCGACGATGTTATGGCTTCCTATTGGCCCTGTGAGTGAGGCTGACCTCCGATTAACTGAAAGAGGAAAAACAGACAGCTAATCAAAAAGTTAAATATTTTTTATTTATTTTTTAAAAAAAGGCAAGATTTCTACTTTAAATGCAACTCATTTGACCGACAAAAAAAAAAAAAAAAAAACTGTTCAGGGTTTGAACCTGATGTCTGTAAAAAAGTGTCTTCAGATTTTACGCAAAACATCGTTAACTGTTTCAAATATTATTTAGGGAAAAACAAAACAAGGGGTGAGAAATTAAGAACAAAAGGATTTCCTGGTCCTGGGGGGGAAATAAAGCTACATAAGTTAATACTTTACTTGTTGCAAATGATCTTTGAACAAATACATTTAAAAAAAAAATAGTTAGTTTTCCAGCGTCTTCCATCACCCTATCCTGACCTTGCAGTCGAAGACGTGGGTGGAAATCCAATAATGAAATGACACAATGGTATTTAAGAAGCGTCCTGTGTTAGCAACGATTTCAATAATATGTGCTTTGGTGCAGGAGCATGTCACACTGCTGTCTGCATGCTAACAAGGTGTGCAGGAAGTTGGAAGCAAACCCTAGAAGGCAATTACAGCACCTGTGTCTAGAACAAAGGTTACACACGGACACAGACTGACACTGCCTACATGTACTATAGAATCTATTCAATATTTGTCTATCTTTTCCTAATCTAAATTGTAGTTGAAGTTAATTTAAAAAAAACAGCAAAGGTATTTTTTTCTTTAACTTTTACCTAAATATATTATTTTAGAACCAATATATGTTACTGAAAAAAAGTAGGCCGCAATGATTGCCAAACTGAAATGATCAGGGATGAGTTGTAAAGCTGTTTTGTTTTTTTTTTAATAATAACTTGCAGTGGTGACCCTATTTAAGAGTCTAACCCCTCCAAAATACTGAAAATAGGGCTTAAGTAATGTAAAGAGGATGGTTTAGCATGATCTTAGGTCAACTGAAGTACCTACATTATAAAAAAAAATCAGCGCACCTATATCCTAGTGGATTCAGAAATAAAGGGGTGTTTTTACAGGAAAACTTTTAGGGTCAATTTGGACTTTGAAAGATCTAGGTTGACCCAAAACGTTATCTTCAATGGCACACATTTTTAGTTGCACAATTTTATTTTTCTCTCCGTGACATACAGAAAATGCTTTCATAATGTCTCCAAAATAAAAAAAACGAATGAAAAAATGTCACAATGATGTGTGATCGGGATAATAAAGGAAATTGCACGAAAAAAAAAAAAAATGAGTGCTCATCGCCCTCCTTGGTTATTTACTTGGAGCCCTGGGTTACATGTGTCCTGGGCCCCATACAGGCAGGTGGGTCTGCACATAGGTTTTTTCTTTAAGTGACACACACCTACACACATTTTTCTTTAAAATAGAAGGATATGTAAAACTGCCATATTACACTTAAAGAAGAAATACAACTCAACCCCGTTATAACGTGGATCCGCTTATAACGTGGTCGGAGCGTGGCTCCCGATTTAGAACATCTACCTTTCTTTCCCCCGGCACCACCATGCAACTCCCACAGCTGAGGACGCGACCAAGCTCCTCTAACACAGGGTGGGGGGGAAACAGACTAGGCCAGGGCGTGAGGGATCAACCGAGAAACACGCCAAAGCACATCACACACACACACACACACACACACACAGTGATGGCTGCTCCGGGTAAGTCCTGCGTGGGAGTACCGCTGCGCCGCCGGGTCTGGGGCAGCTGGGAGAGTTATCCCAGCGCTCCTCCTCCAGCGGACGTGGAACCCCTGATCGCAGCAGCTATTTTTTTCCACGATCCCGTTATAAACGCAGTTGCATTATGTGGACCCCAAGCACCGCGTTATAATGGGGTCCAGCTGTATATGAGCTGGCAATAGTTCTGTACATTATAATCTCATCTATGAAGAACTTTAATGTTGATCCGCGTTACAAGGTATCAAAACCTACATCAAATCTACGACTTCAGGACTAGTGCAGGCTAGAAGGTCAGATCATTGGTCTACCAAAGTTGCTAATAGACCCACAAATGGCAAGACCAGTAGAGATGGCTGAATTTGTTTTGCGGATTTGGATCCGCCTCCGATTGGCCGGTTCTTTTGGCCCACGTATTTCCATGAATCAGTCTCAAAAAAATTACGACCCGTCTTTAGCAATCCAATCCACGGATTCCAAAAATCTGCGTTAAGATTGTAGAATCCTCGAATTTGATTCTTAAAATCCACCAGCGGATCGTATCCAATGGCGGTTTTAGATTAATCCATACTGATTTAAACTGGAACAATCCGTCTACAGATTTTACACCGCAGAATGGATTTTGAATGGCAAGCGTGGGAAATTTAGCAAAACAGATATTAACAGTTTCGCCCATCTCTAAATACCAGGGCTGATTCATTAGAAAAAACTGTCGACCTTGGTCGTTTGGTTTGTATAAATTCCACCAGGGCAAAACAGACCAAATTTATGGGTGCAATCCCTGGTACCAACCAACAAAATTTTTTTTTTTTTAAATCTCCCAACATTTTTAATTCAACAACAATTGACTTCTCAACACTATTGTTTCCCAACTCCAGTCCTCAGGGAATCCCCAACAGGTCAAATCTTAAGGATATCCCTGCTCCAGCACAGGTGACCCAGTCAACTTAACTGAGCCGCTGATTGACCCACCTGTGCTGGAGCAGGGATATCTTTAAGACCTGACCTGTTGGGGTTCCCTGAGGACTGGAGTTGGGAAACACTGCTCTACACAAATGTACATTGAGGGGGGGGGAATAAATCCTGTTTGTGGGTAAACAAAATATATGCAAAAAGGTAACTTGGTGCTTGTCTCAAGACCCTCGGGTCAAAAACTGTAGACGAACTACAAATGTAACCATCCTTAAGTCAAACATTTGTCTGTTTTTAGTTCCTTGGAAATGAAGCACAGATATATTTTCTTCTGGTTCACTGTATGGGGAGTGTTTGTCAATCAAGTGTTTCCCCTACCTTTATCAGAGAGTAAATAGAGATAAGAGAGGAAAGAAGGGTGGGTAGCCTTCTTGGTCCGTTCTTCCATGTAATAAAAGGGAGGGAGAGGGTGTAGGTGGTATGATAACTACTTATTGGTCAAATAAAATGGTATGTTACAAGCTTTCGAACCTCTCAGCTTAGGGTAGGACACAGAGGTTCAAAAGCTTGTAACATAACTACTTGTTGGTAAAATAAAAAAAAAAGTATTGTTCCCCCTACTCCCTCCTGTTACTCCACAGATGAGCGGGAGAGCATCTACCAGTGCAAACTTTGTTGAACACTCAGTGACAATCACACAAAAGGGATCAGCCAGAGGAAATCCCCTCTGAACCTCAGATATTGACAAACCAACACTACAAAAACACTTACACCGTTATTAAATATGCTGTGAAGTCGTTACCCCGGACTGGAGAAGACGTCACTGCCGTTCAAAAAGATAGAACTAAAATCTTTTCCAGCCCATGGAAGCAGCTACATCTTCAACACGGACATTTCGTTATTTATCTTATCGCCAGGACCAACGCATTTTAAATGAATGTATGTGTTAAAGATGGTCTATATGTGAATTACGGATGAAATAACACTGATCATACCGAGAAACTGAAAACCTCTTGGGAATGACATTGTTTACTTCCATGTACTGTTCTCCCCTTGGGGCTCTAGTTTCTATTTCGGCTTCTGCAGCTGAAGGAGAGAGTATTAGTTTGGTCAGAGCAGTACCAGATAAACAACAACAACAACAACTTTATTTGATATAGTGCTTTTCTCCCAATGGGACGCAAAGCTGTTTACAATTGTTGTATAGCGCGCGGTACCCAGCACATAGGATTGTCACAGGCACAGGTCCCTGCCCTGGTGAGCTTACAATCTATGGTTTTGGTGCCTGAGGCACAGGAGGATAAAGTGACGTGCCCGAGGTCACAAGGAGTGGACACTGGCAATTGAACAAAGTTCCCCTGATTCAAACTGTGTCATTGTTTAAAGAGCCAGTATCTTTACTCACCGAGCCGCTCCTTCTCACATGGGAGAGGATGGGGAGGAATACTTGGAACAGAAGGGTTGAGTCATACAGTAGATCAATATAATGAAAGAACATTAAATTAAATGAACTGCACAGAGAGAGACAAGTAAATGAACTGCACAGAGAGAACTGCACAGAGAGAACTGCACAGAGAGAACTGCACAGAGAGAACTGCACAGAGAGAACTGCACAGAGAGAACTGCAGAGGCACAGTCCTGATGCTTAAAAGAATGCAGTTCAGTGGAAGCATTTTAGATGCAGAAAAGCATAAAGAGAGAGAGAGATTTACCTGTAGTAAGTCAAGTCAATAAAAAGAGACCGATGACGTCTGATGTGTATAGGGAAGCAATTTTAACATTTCAATACTGAAAATGATGCAACTATATAAACAAGAATTATGCATGCTGATTGAACAAAAGAGATCATCTGTACAGAAATGAGATAAAAACAGCAGTCCCGTGTTAATTATAATTAATTTATTTTTACTTTAGGAGATTTGTACTTTCTAAGGCGGAGTCCATAGAGGGGGAAGCCGCGCTCCTCCGCGCTGACGCTGAGGCCCGCCTGCTCGGTCAGGGGCGATTCCATGGATTGGCAGGCGAGCCAGTGTGTGCGATCGGGGGGTGGGGGTGGGGGGTGGTGCAGTGACGTTGCTGGGCTAATAGCCTGCGAAGCGCCGACATCGTCATGACGCAACTTCGCGCCGATTGGGTGTTTTCAGTCGACAGCGCGCTGAGAAACAGGCGCTGCTGTCGGCTGAAAATCCCAGCACCTCAGCACGCTCGCGGGAGCCCCCTCTAAAGACATTCTCATTGAGGATGCAGGGGCTCATCGCAGAGCGTCCAGTGTCTTCCCCTGCTATGGATGCGGCCTAACACTGCAATCCGATATTATGTCCCCGAGATAAATTTGCAGTATTAGGAGACTGAGGGGCAACAATTGAGCTCTCCACAGTCTAAAAGCAGGGGTGGGCAACCCCAGTCCTCAAGGGTCCCCAACTGGTCAGGTTTTCCCTGCTTCAGCACAGGTAGCTCAATCTTTGATTGATGTGCTGAAGCAGAGATATCCTGAAAACCTGACTAGTTAGTGGCCTTTGAGGACTGGAGTTACCAACCCCTGGTCTAAGGGTTAGAGGCCACAGTCAGGCGTCAGAGATTAAAAAAAAAAACCATCATGGTTTTCGTTAACGCAGGACATGCTTAGAGGCCGCGATACTGACCGAGCAAATGGACTTTAATCACTGTGTATATTTTTTTGTTGTTGTTACCAACAACTGCAATCTCACCCTGCTATGGGACTTGCGGACGCACTGCGAGAGGAAATTCCTTCACTGCCAAAGAGGACAGAGAGTATAGCAGGTCCATGCAGCAGTGAAAGGGTTACACTGCCGTAATCCATCCTGAAGCCAAGATCTCCCTGTACGTTCCCTGCGAGCACTCAGATCCTCGTACTGGCTCACAAGCCCTGGTGCCTGAAGACTCATCCAGATACCCGTTTGCAGCGGCACCCCCCTATATTACCAACAAAGTCTTTCGTCTTTCATTCTACCATGTGAGCAGAGAAGAGCACCAGCACATTCCTGTAACGCAAAGAGTCTTATTACATCGGAACCAAGGACAAAACTCTGCGTTAGGACACTGTGATTGCTGGGGGTTATTTGATTAACCCCAACGGACCAGAAAATACTTTGCACGTTCACAGAAGGATTGGGGCTGGCAATTTGTGCCCTTGCAAAAGGACTACATTTTAAAAAGACAATCTTCTGGTGCTTTGCACCTTTCTGGACATTATCTCCTGTTCCTATACCCGTACGTGTAATTGTTAAGTTTATTCTGCAGTTGTCGTGTGTTTGCCTATCAAGGGAATAAATCTCAGTTTATTTTGCTCAACCTTATCTGCTCAATCAGGATCCACGAAATATAAATGTGTTATTAAGCGCGTCTCCCGTCACAGGCGTTTAAAACATGGCTAAAACAGAGCTCCTCATACTTCCTCCCAAACCTGACCCTACTACCTCCTTCCACATTACTGTTGGAACTACAATCATTCACCCAGTAGCCCAAGCACGCTGCCTAGGGGTCACACTCGACTCCTCTCTCACATTCGCCCCTCACATTCAAAACATTCCTAAAACTTGGCACTTTTTCCTCCGCAATATAACAAAGATACGCCCTTTCCTCTGTTGCTCGACTGCTAAATCTCTGACCCAGGCCCTCATTCTCTCCCGTCTTGATTACTGTAACCTCCTGCTGTCCGGCCTTCCTGCCTCTCACCTGTCTCCCCTACAATCTATCCTAAATGCTGCTGCCAGAATCACTCTACTCTTTCCTAGATCTGTCTCAGCATCTCCCCTCATGAAATCCCTCTATCTCATCCCTAATTTCTCTTTATGCACCATCCAGACTCTTGCGTTCTTCTCAAGGATGTCTTCTTTCTACCCCCTTTGTATCTAAAGCCCTCTCCCGCCTTAAACCTTTTTCACTGACTGCCCCACACCTCTGGAATGCCCTTCCCCTCAGTACCCGACTAGCACCCTCTCTATCCACCTTTAAGACCCACCTTAAGACACACTTGCTTAAAGACGCATATGAATAGCACTGTGGATATTCTGAACACATGATACATAAAGCTTGGCCCCCTGCAGACGCACTTACCAGAACTCCCTCCTACTGTCTCTGTACGTTCTACCTACCTACCAATTAGACTGTAAGCTCCTCGGGGCAGGGACTCCTCTTCCGAAATTTTACTTTTATGTCTAAAGCACTTATTCCCATGATCTGTTATTTATATTATCTGTTATTTGATTACCACATGTATTACTACTGTGAAGCGCTATGTACATTAATGGCGCTATATAAGACATACAATACAACACATTTAAAAGTATGATTGAAATAAGCAACATGTTGCTTTGGTTACAAGAGGGTTGTAATTATTAAACAAATGAATGTATTATCTTACTGCTGAGCTGGAATGCTGCACAGATACATACAGAATGTCAGAGCTCAGCCACGGAGGTGGGCACTGGTACCCAGGTTAGGGGGCATTAGTGAATAAGGAACTCCCAAATTCCCACCAACACTTGGGCCCATTTTTACTTAGCTGCCCTTTGACCCCTTCCGGCACTGGAAGAGTTCTTCCAGCCCATTGACTTTAATAAAACAAAAAGACAGGGGTGCCCAATGCTACATCCAATTGACAAAACATATATGGTAATAAGTATAAAGTTTAAATACTTCAATAATAATAACTTGGTTATTTAGTTAAACCCTTCGGCCAAAGCGTTATAAGCCTGCATACCAAACGTCAAGGTATAACCAAACTGGCAACAGTTGTATGGAGGTAGGTGGCACCTCCCCCCAGAGCTCACTCCTCCTCACCTTTTTAACGTGGGAGGTCTTTTCACTTTGCTGCAGGAACAGGATCTATGATGGTTCTTTCCCCTCATACAGAGGTAAAGGGAAGGGTTCACAGTGTAGTGGAGGACCTGCATTCATTTTTGGTTATACCTTGACGTTTGGTATGCAGGCTTATGACGCTTTGGCCAAAGGGTTTAACTAAATAACCAAGTTATTATTATTATTATTGAAGTATTTCAACTTTATACTTTTACCATATATGTTTTGTCAATTGGATGTAGCATTGGGCACCCCTGTCTTTTGTTATATACAATTGCCACGCACTCTTTTTGACATAAATATATATTCATGATGTGGTGGGTGTAGGAGTTTGAACTACAGTAGCTGGTTATGTGTGTTAATCATTGACTTGAATAAGCTGCAAGATGTCCTCTAGCTCCGGATGGTGCCTTGTGGCAGTAGAGTGCTTACTACAGTAAACATGGCCCTAATGTTTGGGGTGAACCGAGACAGGTCCACTTCATATAACTGGAGAACTGTTGCTTCTCTGATATAAATCAGTTATAAAGGAATTGATACACGTATCACATCATGAAAATGCCCGTCTGCTTCAAGATATAGCAACAGAAGAACCATAAACATTGCAATTGACAAAACAACTCAAACACAAAAGGCTTATTGCATAAAACGGTCACACACAAAATTGAGTTTTCACTTTTGAATAAATACAAGATACACAAGATTGACCCTTTCTACAGACCTAATGTACAGTATGTCTTCTGAGATCCCCACAGGGCTGATCCTGTGTATATTACCACTTAAGTGTGGACTTGTGAAGATTAAAAAAAAAAAAAAGTGTTAACAATGACTCACTTATATAAACAGTTTATTCACATAGTAGCACAGACAAGAAAAAATGTGTAACTGCTCCTACTGCACAAATAATATAACAGTGGTCAAAGTGCGATTGCTCTGCGGGGTAATTAGTATGTTCAAGTAATTTTCTATTCCTAAGCAAAAGGGGTCATTTTTAAAAAGGCTTAACCTCTCCAGTAACAGGAACACAGCAAAATGAAACACACACACAATATATATTCACGTGACTATATATCACGACCCTAGTTTTTTTTATGGAGGGCGCACACCACTTATCTTTCATGGACTGATAGCTTATTGTTTATATTCCCAATGAGAGTTTAAGTTGAGGTGTGTGTGTGTGTGTGTGTGTGTACACATACGTTTATTATTTAAACACACATACTTGAGTATCTTCACTGTATCCCCTGGTAACCACCCTACTGTATGCACACACATATATACATAGTCGGAGTATATAATACCCTACTGTATGCACACACATATATACATAGTCGGAGTATATAATACCCTACTGTATGCACACACATATATACATAGCCGGAGTATATAATACCCTACTGTATGCACACACATATATACATAGCCGGAGTATATAATGCTGCCTGTTAGCTGCACTCACCTGGATCCTGCCCTCTGCCCCCCACAGGACTCACACTGATGGGCAGAGACAGCAGTGGGGGGCCGCTGCCCACGCAGGGCATGGTTTTCCTCCGGATAGCGACCCTCCTGAAGTCCTCCCCGCTCATAGCGCTGTTCCCATGGGTCACCGGTATATCAGAGCTGCAGCCACACTCCGCCATGCTAATAGATCCAGCAGCTGCAGCCTATAACATCCTCTATAGTAAGCAGGCGATTCCAAGCCCTGCAGCCCTCTCTATCCAGAGCACAAGCATGTCTGAGTGACAGCTCAGTGGGTGGTATGTGGCTCATCCACTCCCCCCTCCAAAACTCCTCCCCCACCTGAGTGAGCAGTGAGCAGCTCACCTGAGTGAGCAGTGAGCAGTGAGCCTAGCAGAGGGAGGTGAAGGAGAAAGTCATGATGCTAGGTGCATTGGTTTTATGGTTGACCTGAAAAGAAAGAGAAAAACCTAAAGCTATTTGAGCTGCACATTTCCTAGTATTTAACAAGGCTCACCTGGGATCTGACATGCAGAGCAAAATGAAGCTCAGAGAATCACAGGCATTTAACTGGACAATCCCATGTGGCCCCCCCCCCCTTTTTTTTTTTTAACTAAGTGTAATTGGCTTCTTTAGAAAGATTTAATAATTGATAAAGAAATAAACTTTTTTTTTCCCATTCTGTGAACAAATATGGTGTTCCCCCTTTTCTCTGGGTCTGGTGAATTCATGTGTCTCAGGGGTGCTCAACGCCAGTCCTCAAACCCTCCCCCCAACAGGTCAGGTTTTCAGGATATCCCTGCTTCAGCACAGGTGGCTCAATCAGAGGATCAGATGCATTGCAAGGAACCCCAACCCTCTCCAATAGCGCGTCTGAGATCAGATACATTGTAAGGAACCCCAACCCTCTCTAATAGCGCGTCAGATCAGATGCATTGTCAGGAACCCCAACCCTCTCTAATAGCGCGTCAGATCAGATGCATTATAAGGAACCCAAACCCTCTCTAATAGCGCATCTGAGATCAGATACATTGTAAGGAACCCCAACCCTCTCTAATAGCGCATCTGAGATCAGATACATAGTCAATTCTTATGTATTTGGTACAATTTTCAAATGATCTGAAAAGGAACTCTTTAGGGATGCCCAGGGAACCCCTGTTGAAAAACAGTGAAGTAGACAAACAAAGCAATGTTTAAGGCAGGAGTGGCTAACTCCAGCCTTCAAGGGCCCTCAACAGGTCAGGTTTTAAGGATATCTCTGCTTCAGCACAGGTGGCTCAGTCTTCAACTGCACCACCTGTGCTGAAGCAGGGATATCCTGAAAACCTGACCTGTTGTAGGTGGGGGGCTTTAAGGACTGAAGTTGCCCGCCCCTTGTTTAAGGGATGGAGATCTGTGAAGTTGCCCCAGTTTATTTTGCTCACAGTCGCGGGAACACATGATTTTTGAAAATGTATTTCCCTTTTTATGGGGGTTCTTGGAACTTTTTCCATTTTTGTTTGACTCTTCCTGAAAATCCCAAAAACGTTACAGAATCACACAAACGTGCCATATAAACCGTAATTAAAATAAAATCAATGGATTTGAACAAGTAACTGTATGGCTGATTGAAAATTGTTAAATTAAAGGGGCAGCACTTGGGAATTTGTAGGCCACTGTCCATAATTCATTAAAATAGTGAATATGTACAAATGTTTTGCAAACCTCTACCTGGGGCCCAGTTAACACTGTTTTTGTACTAATAGGACATTAATAATATTCCTTGTTCCGGCTCATCGTATTCTCGCATTCCCTGTGCTGCCAATTACGTCAAATTTCATTTTTAAGAAGAAAAAAAAAACCGTAGTCTCCAAAAAATAATTATTTTGGGAGAACAAATTTGTGTAACTGTATTTGTTTAGGAGGAAATGCTTTGTAAAAAAAAAAGGTACAAGTGGATACTGAAGAATAAATGGAATGAATTACTGTAGAAAGCACAAGGAGGGCTATATTGAAATAACATTATATATATATTCTAAGAAGCCTACATCGACAATAATGTTTATTTAATTCTCACGTACGGGACACATGTGAGCATGTGACCTGCATGAGGGACAAGGGTTAACACACAGCTACCTAGCTGATCCACTTTTCACCTTCCGAAAAGGTCCCTCAAATTAGTAATATCTCCCTTCACTCCGTCCCAACTCCGTCCCGACTTATACAACCAGTGTTAATACACGGCTAAACTAGCCAACTCACCTTTCTCCTTCGCAAGGTGCTCCCACCCAAGAAATATGCAGACAAAATATGTAACAATATATATCTGCCAGGGTCTAAGGTCCCTGCTTGTTAACGAAAAACTATGCACAAAAATCTGATGCAGCAGAATGTGTCCGAATATGTAAGTTACTCTCTACAAAGAGTGCAACAGTTCATTCAGAGCCCAAAGCATTATTTATTAAAGATTGTTTATATTTATATATTTTACAATACAGTGCTTTAGATTACAGAAAAAGATTATTACAACAGCATACAGTTACAATAAATGCAGAACAGTTTCATAAAATAAAAGAATAAAATTTAGAAATCCCCAATATGTTAATGCATGTCATATACAGTAGGCAGGTTTTTCCCACAGAGGTCACTGGCGTAGAAAAGATGAGAACTCACGTGTCTGATCCCAAAACACACCTCTTGTTGAATTCTAACTCATAATTGAAAAGTAGGGGGTTATATTCTAACTCCCCTTCATTGAGAACACCGTAAGCTCAGCCCTGTTGTAAATCAGTTACTTGTGTGACATTTACGACTTTAAAAGAGAAGAAAAAAAAAACATTTTCTGACGTTTAAATGTTGGCTCAGTATATCAAACTCTTTATAACGTAACTTCTATAATACTAGGAATAACGTGAGTCATATCAATAGGTTCAGGCAAGTTTGACGAATGTAACGAGACTCATTTTGACAGACTTGCCCCTAAGTTTGAGCGACAAATGGGTATCTGTCCCTTGCTACCTCCTACACACGAAGGGCTAGGCATCGTTTGATTTGTTTAATTGCAACATTTACAAATATCTCTCCAGTATACCTCTGAATAGGTGTCGGGTCCATGATATGTCCAGATGTTATATTTTGGAACGGTAGGATTAGGCATGCCCCTTGGCACTTGGTAGAACCCGTCCAGGAATGCTTTGAAAGTATCTTTAAACTTGTCCTGTTTACTTGAGTGTCAGAAGAGCCGTCATTTAATCCCATTTCTGGCAAAACAGATGTTCCTATGTCTAAATTCAGACTTAAAATCAGTCCTATAAATTAGGCCTGGTCAAGGGTTTAACTGGCCTTTGTATTTTTAAGTCAGACTGTAACCACATTAACCCCTGAAGTACCAGATTAAAATCCTTAATAACCCCGCCGTGTTTACTACAAACCCCTTCACTCTCAGTGACCTGCAATGCATTGAGAGCCCTTCTGGCAGCACAGCCGCCTGCCCGCAGTCTGATCAGCGAGTCTATTGAATAACCAGTGTTCTGTGTATCCGTGCATCGACGCTATCCGGACGAACGTCTCAATGTATGGACTCATGTATTTGTCATTGCGCCGATATATTGCATCCCTATTCGTTATTGTGGACGTTTGTTATATCGTGTTTTCTGGGACAGAGGAAAAACAGGCACTTTTTTAAAATGTCATATTAACTTCAGATAAAGTTAACCCTTTGTGTGCTGTATTTGGACCACAACTACACTGGGGAAGACAGCAGGCAAAGGGCATTATTGTTACAGCATGTAAGTGAACTTTGTGTAATTGAGTGAACTTTGCTATGTCAGTTAAGTTTTGGAAACCTCATGGGCAAGGCTATTACACACACTTGCATGCTATGTTTAAAGGGGAGAGCAGAATATGCCTGTAACTCATTAGTGAGACAAATTCTCTTTTCCCTGGAAAGTGAGAGCGCAGAACACACAGCTACTTAGGCTCAGAATTAGTAAGAGATGGGGAGGAAAGCAGCACTCACGCGGACTTGGTGAAAATAAAGTGATTTATTTACTTACTCACGTCAACGTTTCTCTCCTTTACACAGACCCTTCTAATCGTGAGACGGGCGAGAGAAAAGTCCATGTGAGGGACCTGAAATGGGGATGTTCGTAAATACATCATTCATTTATTTGCCCCAGTTCCACGTGAGTGCCCCTTTTCTCCCGGTCTCTACCTACTGGATACCGTTCCTGCTGAGAACCCCGCGGCAGATCGACTCCAGAATCATTGCCCTTTACCGTGTCAGAATATAATAAAACGTGTTTCTTTAGGCAGAGCCGAGCAACTTATATAACTTGTGGTTGAAGCCTTGACCAGCTTCACGTCACAAAGCCAGCATAACCATCCTCACACTGAAGAGACCCAAAAGGTCAAAACTGCTGTCCGTGAGTAGGGTTACTGACTCGGCACTTCTTTAACCAGGCTGTGCTGAATAGCTGTGTAATGCGGCAGGCGTACGTTTTATAGGGCTCCATGTTAAAATGGATAAGAAGAAAAAGGTGATACTGTGTGCTCATTTGCATGTAATTTCCCAGCATCCCTGGCTGCAGTGGAATAATGGATAAGATAATGGGGAATAGCAGGGTTGCAGACCTGTCGTGGTACATTTTTGGGGAGTACGTCTTGGACCCCAACCATGAATTATATGTTTACAAATTGTGCATTGTTTAGGTGGACACGTGTTAACCAGGAATCGTACAGTATACTTCATGTGCTGTAAATAACAATGCATATGTACAATTGTATTCCACTAGCTCGTCCACATGACATGTCATAACAAGTTTCAGAATAATGATAGAACTGTGTAATCTCTGACAACAGTTCACGGGAGATAACACACATTTTTAATAAAGATAGATTGTAAGCTCTTCGGGCCAGTGACTCCTTTTCCTTTTGTTTTATGTCTGAAGCGCTTATTCCCAATATGTGTTACAATAATATGTCGCGTGTATTGCAAAGCGCTATGTACCTGGATGGCGCTATATTCATAAAGCTGTACATACATAAAGATAATTAATCTATAGCTATGTTTGTAGACTGGAGCTATACTGGAGTTTTCTCCAAAACCCTAGGGGCAGATTCACTAAGCGCAGATACCGGGTACCCTTGTCTGTCATTACCTGGCCATTCAAGTCAATGGCCAGGGTGTGATGTCATGCATCGGAATGTAGTGCATCCCAGGCAGTGAAGGAATAAGAAGCACGTGTATTAGTGGTGAGAAGAATGCAGTGTGACTGCGTTGTAAATGCACAAGGCGCGGACCGAAATACGAAGAGAGACAGCAAATTTGGGGATTACAAATACTCGTGCCTGATTGTTACCAGTATTACCATGCTGGGATTATGCAGCAGTTGCTAATTTTTAATCTGTTTACTTGTGACGGGTAGTACAATAATAAGAAGAATATGTGCCCGTATTCTACATAGAACTTTGCAGGCACAATCAACCTCTGCCCCAAACAGCTAATAATCGATGTTTTGGTGCTGAAGGCACAAGGAGGTATTTCAGCACGGTTCATCTGCAGTAAAGGCCGTGATGTTAGGAAGTACTTCTTCAGGCTTATATGGATTTCTGAGTGTTTGACAGACGGAAGCAAACTTATCTATTTAGCAGCTTGTCATAGGCTGGCATCCACAGTATTGGTAATGATTGTTGCTCCATTGGTGTGAGCAATGTTCATGCTGTATGCGCAAACATAAACTCACTACTTCTGTTTACATTGCATTATACCAGTGGTGTAAATACAATGTTTGGGCCCACTGCAAACATTTTTTAAAGCAATTTCTTCTCTCCCCCCTCTTCGCTCACCCCCTCCGCTCTCTCTGTCTGTCCGCCTCTCCCCCCCTCTCTCACTCTCTCCCCTCCTCTCTCCCCCTCCTCTCTCCACACATGCACACACTGACACACACACTGACTGACACACACACACACTGACTGATACGCACGCACACTGACACACATACACACACTGACCGACACAGAGAGACATTCACACAACACAGAGAAAGACATACTGACTGACACACACACTCACACACTGACTGACACACACACACACACACACACACATTGACTGACACACTGACTGACACACATGCACACACTGACTGACACACATGCACACACTGACTGACACACATTCACACACTGACTGACACACATGAACACACTGACTGACACACATACACACACTGACTGACACACATACACACACTGACTGACACACAT
The DNA here is from genome assembly GCA_036426205.1 of Ascaphus truei. Classification (NCBI taxonomy): domain Eukaryota; kingdom Metazoa; phylum Chordata; class Amphibia; order Anura; family Ascaphidae; genus Ascaphus; species Ascaphus truei. The sequence goes on from CM071571.1 coordinate 11,762,940, forward strand.
ACATAATCTCTGACTGACACACATACATACACAAACATACATACATACTCTCTGACACAAATACATACTCTCTGACTGACACACATACATACTCTCTGACACAAATACATACTCTCTGACTGACACACATACATACTCTCTGACTGACACACATACATAGTCACTGACTGACACATACACTGACTGTGCCGAGCACGCGCGTTATAAGTCAATTTCTGTGACAAAAGTCAAAGAAGTTTCACTTACTATGCGCGTGCACCGCACACACAGCTTTTTTTTGTGTCTACAGAATGTCCAGTCCTTGAGGAGATCTTTTTGGGACCAACGATTACTTATTGGGACTGATCCAAATATCATAATCCAGGACTGGTATTATTGACTTTCCTGCGCCAAGGACTTTTTGTTCTCATTATTATTGCATTATTGTACAAGTCATTTGGATTGATTTGCTGTGTGTACTGTTGGCTGCCATTCTATTAGCTAATTCACTAGTCACTTTAGGATTCATTAATTGTTTTGGGCCACCACCCAACTCGGTTTAACATTCACATTAGTCACATTAATATTTATTTATTTTGTGCACTATAATCACTTTCGGTGCATTAGGCACCGACACCCTATTGGTTTTGTAGTAATAGGTAGAGCGCTTAGTTGTGTATTAATAGTATTAGTGTTTATTCGACTGAGCCACTTGTGCTGAAGCTGGGATATCCTGAAAATCTGACCTGTTGGGGGGGGTCTTGAGGGCTGGAGTTGAGCACCCGTGGCTTAGATCAGCGGTGCGCAAACTGTGGGGCGCGACCCCCAGGGGGGGCGCGACACTGTCGACGGGGGGCGCAGGGTTTACAGAGGCCCCGCGCGCTTCCCGAAGGCACTTAAATTAAGTGCCGGGGGAGCTGCAGGGCCTCTGTAAACCTAACTTACCGTGGCTCTGGCGGCTTCCTCCCTGTGTCGCCATGGCAACGCGGCGTCAAAATGACGCTGCGAGGTCATGTGACGTCACGTTGCTATGGCAACGTGATGTCCTTACGCCGGAGCGCGGGTAAGTTGGGGTTGGGAGGGGGGCGCGGGAGTGAGGGGACAGCCGGCAGGGGGGCGCAGGGAAAAAAGTTTGCGCCCCCCTGGCTTAGATGACCAAGTTCTGGTCACAAAACAAAAAAGCAATGGTGCAGAGTTCATATTTAGAGGACAATATTTCACATCATCTTTCCTATAGGAATTTAATTAGTAGTTTAATTAGTGGGAATGCTGCCTCGGTGCTTAACACGTTTTTCTCACAGTATGTTGAGGAGGAGCAGAACTGCAAGCCAGGCGCCTGCACAGCTTGTGTGAATTAATTGATGATGCCAAATTAGCTTCTTTTTTTTATAGCATGCAGGGAAAAAAAGCCATCAGATGTACATACAATGTGTCTTATTATCTTGTTACTTAATTAGGACATTCCAAAAATCTGCTAATATTTTTGTCTCCTATTTCACAGCAAATCATGAAATATGGTTTAGAGGTAGATTCCCTTAGCTCAGTGGTAGGCAACATAATATACTTCAAGGAACGCACATATAAGAGATTAAAACACCAACACGCCGACCAAAAATAAGATGGGAGGATGAAATCAGAAGATGTGCTGTGGCAACGTGGAGGAGAGAAGCTGCAACCGCAGTACCTGGGAGATCATTGGGGAGGCTTCATCCAGCAGTGGGGAGACCCGGGCTGAAGATGATCATATATACCTAAAAGATACCTTTTCTGAGCAAGTCCCTTGCCCTTATATCTATAGTATGTCAGATAATATATATCCATGCGCGTGTGCGTGCGTGTACAAGCCTACCCGTCTTCCAGTTGTCTCACTCACCTCTCCGCAGAGAACCAAAAATTAGCCCTCACACCCCAAAACCGTCACACTACATCCCAATTACGCTTGCATTCTTTCGCCCGTGTAATCATTCTGACGATCGCATATGTGGACGCGGGTCTAGTGACATCAGTGGGCGACACCGCGTGCATACGCAGCCGGGATCTGTTTCCGGTTTTCGAGCGGGTGGCCGTGCAGGAGGATCCTTCATCCGTCCTCCTGCTCAATAGTGCGGACTCTTGGGAATAAGGAGCGGGACATCGCGGTTTCACATCTGTGGGGTTTTTTCTCCGTAACATTTTAAAGATAGGCTCTTTTCTCTGGCGCTCTACTGCTAAAACTCTAAGGCTGCGCTTATAGTGCCTGGCGATGGTGACAGCGACGCAACTTGGCGCCAAAACAAATACAATTAATCCGTCGCATGCGCTTATAGTAGGAGCGATGGCGACGGAGCGACCAAAAATTTTGTAGTCAGTGTTATTTGATTTTGGGAGAGACAGTCGCCATACATGACTGTCTCTAAACCAATTACAGAGCGCCTATTGCACTCTGCCCTCCCCCTTGGTGACATCATTGGCCTTGTCGCCAGCGACGTCGCTCAAACTTCAAGTTCAACTTTCGCCAATGGCGATGACGACGTCATCGGTTGCGTCGCCGTCACTATAAACGCGACCTAACGCAGGCCCTCATTTTCTTCCGTCTCGACTGTTGTAACCTTCTACTGTCCGGCCTTCCTGCCTCTCTCCTATCTCCAACAATCTATCCTAAACGCTGCTGCAAGAATCCCCGTGCTCTCTCCTAAATCTGTCTCAGCGTCTCCCCTGCTGAAATCCCGCCCCTGGCTTCCTATCAAATCCCGTGTCACTTTCAAAATTCGCCACACTTTTAAGGCTATACACTCCTCTTCTCTTTCTTCTTCTTCTTATTACATCTCCAGGAAAAAGGTGTTATACTAAATGTGTGTGAGTGTGTGTGTGTGTCTGTTTTTGGACTGGAAGCCCCCCCCCCCCCCCCCCATAAGAGAGGGACTGAGTAATGTGATGTGTCTATGCAATCATGAACAAGTAAGGGATGGGTTAATGTTTTAATGCAGAATGGGGTCGTTTGAAGTATAGCACAGACAGGATGGCAAGACTGTTACTTGTCCTTTAGCCACTGACAAAGCATTTATACATTGTATAAAGACTGACCTCTCTCCACAATCAGTCCTGTTATACTACCTCACATCTGGATGCTGTTTGCAGCAAGGCTATCTGATCTCTGACCCCTATACGTTTAACCAGGATACGGATCATTATTATTGGAATGTTTATTTCTAACGTGTGATTAGCAATGAGCAGTACACAATGAAATAAAGAACATAGTAATATATATATTATGATATAATCACTATCTCTAAGAACTATTTTCTATATTGCGGTGCCTAAAGACTGTATATATTTTTTACCTATACCAGTACATGTTTTGGGATGATAACCAGCTTAGCTTGCGGTCCTGTTAGAGAGGGCTAGAGTTACATGTTTAGTCAGCCTCCTATGAAGGAAGTGATTTTTATTTTATTATTTGGTTTGCCTTAAAAGGACGGTGGGCCTGTTATTATATTATTTAAACCCTGTAAATAAACCCTGTGTAAAGCTGTACAGAGACCCAAGATACTGCAATGTGATGCAGACAGCACAATAAATATATCTATATCTCAATGCACATTATTCTTACTGGTTTCCTATTCACATATAGTATTATGTATTGAGAGACAGAATTGAGAGAAGTTTCAATAGGTGAGTGGAACGGAGAGACAAATCCCCAAATTCCTAATAGAAGTAGAACCCCAAAAACAAGAAGCTGGCCCAAAGTCTGCTGTAGACTCTCTAACAAACTGTATTTTAGATATTATAATGGACAGTGTACCCAGATTTAGACTGTAAACTAATCCTGTCTTACTCACCAAAACATAAAAGTGGTTACAAATTATCCCACCCATCCCCAAAATCTTTTCTTATTATCGGTACCCGTCTACCACCCCCCCATTTTCAGGACAGAGAGGTCATACTTATTTAAAATCTCATATCTCTCAGCATTTCAGATTTATAGACCAGTTTCTCATGGGGTTTTTTTTTGTTTTTTTTTATAGAAAAGGCCGAACTACAAACTCTAGAATGTTTTTAGGTTGGAGTTAAAAACCTCAAACTGGACCAACTGCTCCTGAGAATGTGGAGCTAATTGACAGCCATGCCCGCTCGACCTTGAATGACCAGTGGAGGTTAGGGTCGGTGCACTAGGGAAAACGTAACTAAGGAAGGTGGTGACTCCTATGGTGGGGAAATAGGCAAGAAGGCTGCAACTTGCGGGCAATCGATTTTAGATAGGCTGAGTTAATCTAACAGGAATGAGGATGTAAGTGAAAGGCATGACTGGAGAATGAAATATGTGCAGGCTAAGCAACGCTAACTTATTCAAACTGTCCATATATAATTATTTATTCATCCACAGACAAGTAATAACAGATTAGGATTTAATGTTGGAAGAGCATATATTTCAATATAATACTAATTAAATATGTATTGGTCAAAATAAAATAATGAATTCATATAACTGACTATTTATCCAAATAATAGTGCAAACTTAATGCAGCAAGTCCCACTAAATAAATCAGTTCTGTAGTATTAGATAACACTTACTACATTTTATTTTAAATTCAACTCAATGCCATTTCTAATGAGTTTTAATATTCTGAGCATCCTTTGGTTTCTATAGCAGGTTTTAGCCCACCTCCCCAGCAGTGCAAGATATTTGCAACACTTTCCTGTTTGTGATAATTTGTTGCCAATATCCCCAGAAGTTTGATCTGCAAACTGTAACAATAGATAATGTAACCTTAGTAATATAAGAATACATTGTAGCTGCTGTTACACTGACTGAAGGATTGAATTGAAGCTAAAAGGCAGCCATTTAGTGAACCCTGGGAAGCAGGATCTTTGCTTATTGAGCACAGGAGAATGAATCGATCGTCCGCCTTGTTAATTAGTTTTCAATAAAGGTAATCAAAGGCGGCATATATTAAAACAATTATTTTTTAAGTGCCACGTGGACTGCCTCTTTAATACTATCATTTAGAAAAAGGGGGGAATGAACCCCGTAAATCCGATGCTACAAAGTCACGTGTATGGCTATATTGCAAAAACCTCCGGCCAATATATAGTCCACAATGAAAGGAATCTCACTACAAGTATGATGCAATGTAAGTCATAAGAGAGGGTAGCGTGTAAAGACTTAACTCCGGGCGGGGGGGCTAGTAGGCAGAATGATAGATAGAGAAGCAAGGTGACACATCCGCAGGCATGCAACCCATGAACTCATATAGCCCCACAAGCTGCTGCCCTTACCCGACCCGGTGTCCTTTGATAAAGTCCCATGTCGGGGTGAAACGCGTCAGAGTGTTCCTGTTTGTGATGTTCAGCATTTTGTTCTAATAAAGCTGATTTTATTTTTCCAAGTTTGGCTGAGTTCAAGTAAGCAGTGACCGCCTACCATCTCGTTTTTATCTTTAATACTAACAGTCACAGTCAATGTGTCATATTCTATATAAAGTATGAGTAATTGGCAGTAGGTTATTTTCTCCACAATGCACCAACACCATAATCCGAAACAAAATAAGGACTCCTTTGAGGTCTATGTATGAAAATAAAGACAATATTCTGCTTCTAGCGGCTCAGTGAGTAAAAGACACTGACTGGCACTGAGTGTGAAGCAGGGGAACCTGGTTCAATTCCCGGTGTCGGCTCCTTGTGACCTTGGGCAAGTCACTTTATCTCCCTGTGCCTCAGGCACCAAAAACATAGATTGTAAGCTCCACAGGGCAGGGACCTGTGCTTGCAAAATGTCTCTGTAAAGCGCTACGTATAACATAGCAGCGCTATACAAAAACATGCTATTATTATTATTATTCTATCTCCTCGAAATGAAGCGGAAAGAGTAGCGCTCCAAAATAGTGGGCAAGTGGTTAGTATTTATCCAACGTTTCGGTCCAGCACAGCAGACCGGTTGAGAAAGGTCTGGTGTGTTGGACCGAAACGCTGGATGAATAAATACTAACTACATGACCATTATTTTGAAGCGCTTACTCTTTCTACTTCAATTCTATAGGATTTTACCATTGCGTTGCAGCACCCTCATGTATCTTTAATTTTTGAGTACACGTATATATCTATGTAGTTTGGACTGTTTCTGTCTCCATCACATGTAAAAACAAACTCTTTAATCAGGTTCTTGCACATTGTTTAGCAGGGACGTTGAAACAAACTCAGCCATGGCCCAGTTTTTCATGTAGGAAAACGGCAGAATGTTATACTGCCCACAGAAATGTGGGCATAGCTTCATTCCCTCCTAACTGTGCCGCTTAACTCTTAATGAATTTCTAGCTGACATACTACTATCGATGCAGAATGCCTTTTACACAACGATGCAGATATGAATACGCCTGCTTTTGAAGAAGCTGACCCTTGAGCCACAAAACGCATGAAGCTATTGGAGGATCGCCACTGGTGACGACGCTAGAGGTGACATCATCCCTCACGGAACATGGAAGCTGGTGGGAGTCCCTGGGCGCACACACATGGAGGAAGGTTGTCACTGGGAAAGAGCTTTCCATTATGTGCGCTTTTATCCTCTTTGTCAGTGTATTTGTCAGTGTATTTTGTTACCACTTCCTATTATTTTACAAGTAAATGCATATTTTATGATGGTCTGCACTACTTGTTGTACTTGGTATTTTTTCTTTTAAGATATAGACACCTACAATTAATATCTGTGGTGGAATTTCATTGTAATATGGCTTTGTGAGGAATATGGGGAATATGGGAGTGTGAGGAAGTATGTGAAAAAGCAAAAAGCAAAGAGACGATGGGAATACCAAGAGGGCAAAGAAAAAATGTCACATACAGTAAATATATTTCTAATCTGATTGCAACTGCCCCCAAGGAGGGTGATTAGACAACCACATCTACATAGATATCTTAGAAAACCTAGATTGTGAGACAAAAAAACCACTAATGCAGGGGTGTGCAAACTGGGGGGGCGCAGGTTTTTTTTGGGGGGGGGAGGGAGGGGCAGAGTGAAGCAGAGGGGTGATAGAGGCAGGCAGGGGGGAGATGATGGCGGCAGCGGCAGGCCGCCAGTGTGAAGCAGCCGGCAGAGGACTTAGGGGTTGTACAGAGGCAGAGAAGGATGGGAGGCGCGCACCCCAGCGGTCCGACCCGGAAGACTTTCTTACTTCCGGGGTCTATGCTGCTACAGCGCGCTCCTCCCCAGGCCGTCCTGCTCTGCCTCCGTGCAACTCCTAACTCCTCTGCCGGCTGCTTCTCTGTTCAACTCTGGCGTACCATCTCCCCCCTCCCTGCCTCTATAATCACCCTGTCCCACAGGTAGGCATGGAGGAGGGAGAGAGAGCCGGAGGAGGAGGGGAGGGAGAAAGCTGAGGCGGGAGGAGAAGGGGGACAGAGGAGGATGAAGAGAAGAGGGGGGAGAGAAGATGAGGAGGGGGAGAAAGGATCAGGTAGAGGATGGGGAGGGAGAAAAAAATTGCAGTCAGTATTATCTTATACTACTATGCTGATTTATTTAAAAACAAACATAACATTTGTCATGTTTTACTGTTTTAAAATTGTTATATCGATTAATAAAAAAAATTTGATCAGGCGGGGGGGGGGGGGGGCGTCTAATATCATGGATGGAAAGGGAGGCTCGGTGTAAAAAGTGCCAGGAAGGTTTTTTTTTTGTAAATTAAATATTAAACACCAATATAAATAAGCATGTTAAAGGGAGAAGGAGCGGCCCAGTGAGTAAAGGTACTGCATGTGGGGGTGTAAGAGAGGGAAGGGTGGGGGTGTAAGATCACATCCACCACCAGTTTAAGTTCTTTCAAATCTAAGGCTGTCTCACATTTTAACCTGGTCTGTAACTGTTTCATTCGCCCATAATATATATTTTCTTTAACTGTGCACGCAATGTCTTATATATAATGTATACCCTGTTCATTTATGTAACTGTACTTGTAACCATGTACTATTTGTTTTACTCTGTGCCCAGGACATACTTGAAAACGAGAGGTAACTCTCAATGTATTACTTCCTGGTAAAATATTTTATAAATAAATAAGGGAAGGGTGGGGGTGTAAGAGAGAGAGGGGGAGGGGTGTAAGGGAGGGGTGGGGGTGTGGGAGGGGTGAGGTTGTAAGAGAGGGAGGGGTGGGTGGTGGTGTCTCCCTCCCACCTGCCACCACTGCCTCTCTCCCTCCCACCGACCCCCTGCCCCCACTACTTTTTCTCTCTCCACCCTGCGATCGTGCCCTCCCTCCTTCCCCCCACACTTCGAATCTCTCTATTCCCTCCGCCCCTTCCCCTCCTGTTCAAATGTCCTTTCTCTCCCTCCCCCCGTCTTCCCCCGCCTCGTGTCCCTATTCCGTCTCGTCCCTCACCACACTGCCACCTCTTTGCCTCTCTTCCTCTCCACCTGCACCCATTCCTTCTCGATCTTCCATCTCTTCCATTCCACCTCTAGCAACCAACTGCTTTTCGTCTATCCACTCCCACCTGCACCCCTGCCCAATCTCCCTCGCCAATACCTCTGGCACCCACTGCCTCCTTCTCACAACTCCCCCTTCACCACTGCCCCTCTACCCAAAAAATTAACCTCCCTGCCCCTCTCACTCTCCACACCTGCACCCACTGCCTCTCTCCTGCCTCTCTCACCACCTGCACCCACTTAGTGCCTCCCACTGCCCTCTCTCTTTCCCTCACCCACCTGCACCCACTTGCCAATCTCTCACACCTATGCAACCCAGACTGCCTGCCGCCCCTCTCCCCTCTCTCCCTCGGCCCACCTTCAAGCCCCCTGGACCTTCCCATCTCTCCCTCCCATCTTCAACCCCTTCCACTCCCTTCCACTGCGTACCCCTGCTCTCAAATTCTCTCCCTCGCAACCATGCACCCGACTGCTTCGCATTCCCTCCCAGAACCTTGTCACCCACTGCCCCCTCTCCCTCCGCACCATTGCACCCACTGCCTCTCTCCCTCCCCCCTGCACCACACTTACCACTCTCCCTCCACCTCCTGGGCACTCCACTTCCTCTCTATCCTCCCACCGGCACCTCTGCCTCTCTCCTCCACCATGGACCCACTGCCCGCCACCCTTCCTCCCACCGCACCCAACTGCTTAATGCTCCCTACCCCAACCTGCCCCCCCCACTGGCTCCCTCCAACTCCCACCACTTCTGCACCCCACTTGCTGCCTCTTCTCCACCTGCACACAAATCTGCTTATCTCCTCCCTCCCCAATCTCTGCACCCCATCTATGCAACCCTCTCCCTCCCACCTGCACACCACTGCCTCTCATCTCATGGCCTTCTTCCCTCCCCCCACCATTTCTGCACCCACAATGCCACTCCTCTTTTCTTCTCCCACCTGACACCCACTGCCTCTCTCCCCTTCCTCCACCTGCCCCACTGCCTCTCGCCTCTCGCAGCCTCCCATCTGCACCTACTGACCTACTGCCCCTCTCACCTGTAACCCACTACTTCTCCCGCTCTCCCTCCACCTGCAACCGTCTGGCCCTCTCTCCCACCGCACCTGCCCCCGACTAGCCCAGATCTTTCCCCCCATCCTGGCACCCTCTGCCGTCTTTCCCTCTCCACCTGCACACCCACGTGCTGCTTGCTCTCCCTCGCATCTGGCACCCACTACTCTCCTATTCTCCCTCCCACCTTTACCGGGGGGTACTGCTTCTCCTCTCCCGAGGGGTCTTCACTTGCAAACCCACGCTTCTCATTTGTCTCTCCCCGCACATCTGCACCATCTTCTTATCGCACCTCGCTCACCGGTACCCCTACTTCTTCTCTCCTCCCTAGCATCATGCACCGCACTATAGTCTTCACCCCATCTGCTTCTCTCTACTTCCCTCCAATCATGCAGTCACCCACGTTATCTCCCTCCTCTCGCGCCCAACCTTTGACCTCCTTACTGCTTCTATCTCACTCCCGTCCTCCCTCTTCCCGCTCTTTATCTTTGGTCTCTTCCCTCTCCGGGTTCTTCCCCCACTTCTTACTCTCAGGATTCCCCTTCTACCTTCTCCCCCACTGCTAATCTCCCTCCCACCTTGTACCTACTGCTGGTCGTGACTCGGGTCCCTCTTCCTCGTCTCTCTACCTCGCGTCAACACCTAATGTACCTTACTGCTTGCTATCTCTCTCTCACATACTCATCCAACTATGCATCTGCACCCACCTGTTCTCTCTTTTTCCTCTCTCTCTTCTCTCCCCTCCGCCCGCACAGTCTACCCATCGCAGCTATCTAAATTGCCACCCGAGTCTGCTTATCTGCCCTCCCAGGGGCGTCCCCCAGCTGTACCTCCCGGGTGGCTTGCTCAATCTCTGCTCCCTCCCACCTGTTAACCTCTAGCTTCTCGTCTCCTTGTATCTTCTCTCCCTCCAGTCGATCATGCCTTACACCCCCATGCATTCGTCAACCCGTCCTCTTTCCCTCGCATCTGCCACCCACTGCTGCTTCTCACCCCACACCCCCAAACCTGCATAGGCATAAGCCAAAAAGATCTGATTCTCAGTAGAATGTTTGATGCATAACAGATGTTAGATATTGGTTTAGGTGGTAAGATGAGGTGAGTAAAGACCGCTGGACTGGCACTGATTTGAACCTGGGTTCAATTCCCGGTGTCTGCTATCTTGTGACCTTGGGCAAAGTCACTTCATCATCCCGTGCCCTACAGGCACAAAAAAAAAACATGTGTAAATGTATTCTCTACTTCATCATAAGTAGGAATCTTCCTCCGTTACTCGGAAGATCGCATGAGTATAACCCCCGGGAGCCTTTTACCACACTCTTAAGGTGCTGAACAGACAGAAAAGTTACGAGCAGCTCGGAGGAGAAAGTAAATTGAGAATCGAGAACCAACGACGTTCGTATGTCAAAAACCTCTCCTGTTTATTAAATACACAGAATCAGGCTTTTTATAGCCGAGCGAAAGTGTATAAGTGCAAAGCTTTACTCTCCGCTCTTACATGCTTATCATTAAAAGTGACAGTTGGCCAGAAGCTGAGAGAGTGAGGCATGGAGATTTGACGCAAGAATCGTTCTAGAAAGCCACAAACCGGTATACTATCTAGCTAGAAGGGAATCAGGATGGCAACCAAGTTTAACATACAGGCATTAAAACTAATCGGGGGAGGTATGTCACCCAACCCTAAACGAATAGTGGAAAGATTAGACTTTTTAATGAACAGCTCTTATAATGGGGAGAAGGTAACACACAACCCTAAACACTAAACAATTATTACGACCTTCTTAAAGGAGCGCAGCCCTTCTAGGCTGAACAGACTGGAGCCGAGGCAATTCAGACTGTTTCACTCTGGAACGGAACTGACCCGCGTTCATTAAGAACACCTAAAACACCCTCTAAGAGCCCCAGGACCCCAGCGGGTTCTCTAATTTATACTACAAAAAAATTTTCGGGGTGTTCTGGCAGCGCCCATGGCTTCACAGTTATTTAACGGAGTGTTGCGGGCCGAACCCTTTGCGACAGATGTGCTACCAGGCTCGATATCATAATTCATAAGAAGGACAAGGATCCCACAAATTGTCAAAGCTATAGGCCGATCTCCTGTAATCAATTCGGGAGTGTTAAGATACTTTACTGGCCATAGATTGAGCGGGATCCTGCCAGGCTTATCCACCCACCGGACCAGGTTGGCTTTATTAGAGATAGACAAGGCGGCCGAACACACTAGAAGGAAAATAGATAATAGATTAATTACATCAATGCCAACGGGGTCCGTGGTATAGGTGCTAACTTAGACGCAGAGAAAGCCCTTTGACGAGATTGTGACTGGCCATACATGAGAGTCCACGTCTGGAGCATTTGGGTTCGGAGTTAAAATTTAGGGCAATAAAAGCATTATATACAACCCAGACTGCCAGGGTTGGTACATCAGGATTCCCATCGGAGTGTTTAAAAGACAAAAGCGGGACCAGACAGGATGCCCCTCTCGCGCCCCTGTTGTTCGCCTTAATGCGTGGACACGCTAGCGGCTCACATACTGCGCAGTCCTGTATTTCGGGAATACAAATCCACTCCCAAGAGCATAAAATAGCTCATATGCAGATGTACTAATTGTTCTCTGAAAACCGCTTACCGCTACCGTCCTGCCCAAATCTGTTTGTGCTCTATACGAAAATTCAGTAGAATCTCTGGTTTTAAAATAAATCAAGCTAAATCGGAGGATAAAAACATCCAAAGAAGAAACAGAGAAACGAAAAATTATTGGAAATTAACTTCCAGTTTAAATGGCAGTCCAAGGCCATAAAATATCTAGGGATCTATCTCACCAATCGTAGCTCCAACATCTATATCAAGAGAACTATCCGAGATTATTAGAGCCCTACGAAGGAACTAAAGGACTGGTCCGATTACGGTATAATCCTGGATCGGCAGAATCTATTGTGTGAAATGAACCTCCTCCCTAGGATACTGTCCTGTTCCAAACTCTTCCGGATACCCGTGTAGGATGATCGGACATTAAAGACCTCCAGTTACAAGATTCATTGGAATGGAAAAACAACAAACACCACGGGTAAAATGATACAATGTAGATGCAAAGACCCTAGGGAAACTGGGGTCGTTAGCGGTACCGAGAGTTTTGATGGCATACTATAAAGCGGCACCAACTATGCCAAATTAACACATGGCATGGTGATCCGTGAGCAAGGCGCTGGGGTGGGTCACTGGAAAGGGAGGTTATGCGCCCGCTAGAGCTTGGGGACCTAATTTGGTACCTAAATCTAGGTTAAAAGATCTCAGAGATATCCGCGTAACCTCTGTGCTTACTAACCGCTCTCGGTCTGGGATACGGCTAAAAATAATCACTCATTAACCTAAAACACACTCTGATGACTCCCCTATATGGAAATCCAGACTTTGCCCAGGGTCTATTGAAAAAAACTTCTACGTTGGGCAGAAATTGGGGTTGCGAAGATTAAAAGAGACCTGGAGGGCGCGCCACGATATAAACCATTTGATCTAATTCAAGTCAGAAACGGACCTACCCAACACTGATTTCTTAGATACCTCCAGGTCCGGGCATTCTATACAAACAACACCCGAATAGGCCGCCTCTAACCATTTTGGAGAAGCTCTGTGATCGGGGAAACCGATACGCGGGACTCATTTCTGCTCTTTACAGAGAGGTGGTCAGGGTAGACTTGACAGCTCACATAAAACCAGGTCATGGTCACAATGGGAGACGGACTTGACAGGACCACTAGAAGACGATGACTGACAGCAATCTTCAAGGCCGCGGCCAGTAGCTCAGATATGTACGACATTGAAGGAGAAAACTCAATAAGGTACTAATGAGGTGGTATCTCACCCCAATTAGATGGCAAAGTATTTGTCGCTGGTCTTCCCGCTCTGCCCAAGACAGTGCGGGGACGGGGAGATCTGGTGCATCTGCTGTGGCTGGTCCACAGACTCATTCCTGTCTGACACAAATTAGAGATTGGTTACAGAGGATATTTTTAGGCCTCAAAATTCAGCTGTGAACCCATGGGTGTTCCTGCTGGGAAGCCCACAGATGAGGTTCTCTAGATCGGGCAACAATTAATGAGCACATTTTGCTCCACGGCGATGAGGTGGCGAGACCGCAGGCACTGTGGAACCAGAATGCAATCATCCTCAATAATAAAATCGGAACAGAATTTGGTTCGCTGCCGATGGAGAAGTTGACAAAGTCTGGTCAACGACACTGGCACAAATTTCCAAAATCTGTCGCTATGGTTGCACAGACAGATATCCCAGGGGATCAAATGCCGCCGTCTGGCTTTGATAGTGATATAAATGGTGTTTATCTCTTCAGACGGAACAAAATGCAGTGGATATATGACGCCAAAAACTAGCTTAAAAAGATAGGCTAAAGGACAATTTACATGACCCCCACTCCTAAAACCAAGTCATGAGCACACTGAATACAAATCGTCTGAGTATACAGTCCACGGTTGAGACCGGATGAAGGTAAGCGAACAAAGCTACCCCTCCTCAGCGGCCACCACTTCCCTTTCCCCCCCCCCACCACCTAGTACCTCCTCCCCTCCACCTCCCCAACAATGTCGTGTCTACTCCCTCCCACGTTTGTCTAGCTGTTGTTTGTCACGCAAATTATGAATGTACCATATGAATATTGTATGTATATCCCTTGAAAAACCAATAAAAAACGTTATAAAAAAAATAAAAAAGTGACAGTTGGAAGATTACGTTAGTTTCAGTCTGGAGCGAAATCATAATTCTTGCTTGAAGTGCTGAGACAGTACATAAATTTATACTATGCAGCGTTGGCTAAACTTCCTGTTTCTTCATCCGAAACTATGTCTAACATACATAGTCCAGGAATTCTGCCAACATAATTGGGTAAAAGGTCATTCAACAACATAATGGCAGTGTTAGTATAGAATGGTTACAGCAGACAAAATGGAGTCCCCCCCACTGATCTATACACATTTACACATAGATTGTAAGCTCCACGGGCACGAGCCTGTGTCCAAAATGTCTCTGTAAAGCGCATAACGTAAAATTATGCAGATCTAACAGAACATGCTATTATATTATATTATTATTATTATATTATTATATTATTACTGGAGTTTATTTGGTCTGAAGAAACCCCACGATGTGAAAGGGGGCAGCTTGCTCTGTAAATACAGTTGAAATCTGGCCCTCACTCTCTTCTCCAAGACCCCCCCAACCCCCCTCTCTCAAGATCACTCTGCATGAAACATCTAAAGGCGCCGCGCTTATAATGGCGCGCAGACGCATGACCTCACCCCGTTCGCCGTCGCCACCTCACACGCGAAAGTTGGTATCCGCTATGGCAGCGACGTCTCAACGACCTGGCCATTGATTGGTTCAGAGGCTGTCACATGTGGCGACAGCCTCAGTAAAAATCAAATTTGATGAACGGCTGGGGGGTCCTGTTTGGGGGGTATAGGTTCCCAAATCACGCTGCTCACTCCTGCGCTTACTATAAGCACAAAACGGGGCAGACTAATTAGACAGAATAGGGGGCATTGTGTGTGGGGTAGTTGTGAAGAGCCGGTGACAAAGGGTAAAGCGGGAAAAGGAAAAGAGGAGGGGGACAGGCCAGAAGTGTGGCTGGTCTCATTGCAGGCTGAGGAGGTGGAAGAAGATCGCATCCGTGGAGGAGGGATCATAAACCGGTCACAAGGAAAAAAGGGGAAAAAAAAAGGGGGGGGGGGGGGCGCGCAGTGTGGTGAGCTGCAAGTGTAGCCGGCGGGGGGGGCGCTGGAAAGGGAGTGAGGCGTAGGTGGTAGTGGGCAGCGAGGGGAATAATAAAGGGCGGAAACCGCGAATCAGAAAGCGATGGTGGAGGGGGATCTTGCAATATTGCCATCGGACACATAGCAAACAAGAAGAGAAGAACAAAAGAGCAAGCATGGTTGAGTAGGGACGCAGCTAGAGGGCGGGTGCCCACAGGTAAAGTGTGGTCGACAGAAACAAGAAACCAACGAAAAAACAATCTTGTTGCGGGCGGGGAAGGAGGAGAAAAAAGGCGCGGCAATGTGAGCGTTAGACAGCCGAATCAAACGGCCGGTGGTAACGGAATGGACACGAAGAACCGCGATATACAGACGCATACGGGGGCGACAATCCAAACAGGTGCTGGTGGTCGTAAAATGTTGGCGAGGGGCGTCACAGCTCAATGAGCACAAAGGTCTGAATGTAAGCTGACAGAGAAAAGAGGTCACCCGGCGGGGGGGACACAGAACGTCGAAACGAGGGTGGCCAAAATGGGACGTGTACCGTATAGAGAGCTGGCTGGTGATGACTATTGTGGATAGTGCGGTGAGCTGAACTAACACGGAGACGTAGAGTGGACACTAACGTGAGAAAGACAGAGGAACCAAAACACAGGAGACTTGACTGAATCTAGCGGCCAGTCTGGGCGCGCGTAGCTGGGGCTATAAACAGTGCAAATACAACTAGCGTAAGAAACAATGTAAAGCGCACGAGGCGAGAAGAGAAAAAAGGGGGGGAAGGGGGGGGAAAAGGCAATAGCACAGACAAGCTGAGGATAGGTATAAGGAGAGTGGCGGTGCCATGTGCGCGTTATGAATGGGTGGCAAGGGTAGGAGGGAGGAAGCAATAGCGGGGAACAATGTGCGAATTAACGCAAGGAAGAGCAAAGAGGGGAGGGGGGGGCGGGAGGGTCTGGTAGAGGTGTGCAGGGGGGAACAACAAGGACGAAGGTTTGTTGGTCTTCCCGTAAGCAGTACGGAGGAGTACAGCGCAAAATTTGTTGACTAAGGGCAAACAACCGGAGTGGTGATGATAAGGTTGCAAGAATAAATTGAGTGTAGAAAAAAGAACCCTACATAGGCTGACGGCAAGGCGCGGCAGAAAATGGCGCGTGAGGCGCATCAGAATAAGAAAAAATAAGAGAGAGCACAGAAAGATGGGGGGGGAACTCGAAATGAAAAAAAAGGGGGAGGGGGGAGGAATAGGCCAAGAAAAAGAGGGTCAAAGGTATCGTCTAGAAACCGGGGAAACTAGCAAAGGGAAGAACACGGGCAAACGTGTGCGACTGTCAGGCTGAGTTGAGGTCCAGACCGTATGATTCAGCAGTGAATAGCGGTCACAACCATTAAAGCACGGTCTGATGGGGGGGGTCACATGATGGCAGGGGGGCGTGGTCTGGTCCAATAGTGGAACGGGTGCGAAAGGGCCTAAAAGATGACTATGGCGAACCGAGGGCATCGTGCATGGACAACAGTAGGCGGGGGGCAAGAACAGTGGCGGAGCAAAAGGCGTAAAAGGAGAAGAAAGGAAAAAAAAAGGAGGGGGGGAGCGTCGGGGACAAACAGAAAAAAATTGTCCAACACCAAAAAAAGAAAGAAAGCCCGTTAAGGTCTATGTCCTAAGGGAGAAATAATCACCAGCGGCCGCTGATGCCAGGAAGGAGCGCTAATCACGGGTGATGTAAAACAGCAGTAGTAGAAAAAGGACTGACGGAGGTGCAGAAACTAGAGACGTGCGGACTTTGTAAAACGGGCAGGGTGCAGGCACATGACTATGAGAAGAGCTGATAGAGCACGGGAACAGAGGCGAAAATATGTTGCAATGGTGGGGGGGGGGGGTGGATCCGGGGGAGGGTGCAGGCGGGTGGCTATACGAGCGGGGGGTGGGGTACACAGCGGGGGGGTGATGGACAACGTAGGGGTCACACGAAAGGCGACAAAAAAGAAAAGACGTAGCAGAAAGAAAGCGGGGGACAGGGGGAGGAGAACATTAACATTGGTGGTGATGCTGGTGGTTTGTATATGGCAAAATCAAAAGGGCATGTGATATAGGATGCGCACAATGAGGGTGGTGCGTATTGGGTATGATGCCACATGATCATAGTTGTTGTGGGCGCTGGAAGTAGGCTACATCATGCCTGTCTGTGTGGGTGTGGTGTCCTGAGGTGCGATGATTGCCTGTCTAGTGTGTATTTCACAAATATACGGATGTGGGGTGCCTGTACTGGGGGGGGGTAGGTTATGGCCTTATCTGTGGTGTGTAGTGTCTGATCTGTGAAATTTGTGTCTGTCGTGTAGGGTATGATGAAGTGGGAAAAGAGAGCCTTAGTGCGTAGAGTGGCCTGTCGGTGTGTTCCTTATGCTGTGTGTGTGTCTGGGTGCGTTTGGGAGTGGGTGTGCCTGTGCTGGGGTGGGGTGAATTTCGGTCTGTGTGTAGGGTGCCGGGTGTCGGCGAAGTGGTGTTGTACCTTGAATGGACGAGTGGCCTATAATACACTGATGTGTGAATAGGGGATAAGCCTGGAATGACTGTGGGTTAAATAGATACTTGTACGTGTGTTGGTGTGTGCAACTGAGAAAGTGCTGGATAGAGTGGGCCCGTGGATCCGATAATGTGATAAAAATGTGGTGAAAAGCACTGGGGGTGGCAATATAGTGTGGTCACTGTCTGGGTGGGGTTTGTGCCTGTACGTAGTAAAGTTATGTAACTAAGTACGGTTTGGGAGGCGCGTATAATCTGTGGTGGAATAGTGCTGGTCTGTGTAGATGTCCAATGTAACCTAAAGTGTGATAGCCTGTCTGAATGGGGCTGGTGAAAATAAACGCTAGGTGCTATATGGAGGGAGTGTTCTGGATACTGGTATGAGTGGTGATGCGGAGGTGGAGGTACATGGTGTGGGGGTAAGATAGTAAAGACCGGAGGATTGCAGGTGGTGGAGTGCCTGGGGTCTGGGGGTGTGGGCATGGTCTGGGTGGTTGGTCGGCATTTCTGGTGTGGTGGTGCGGGCTGGTCGTAGTAGTGTTGTGTGGCGCAAAGTGGACTGTGGGAAAAAGGGTGTGGTTGAGACCTAGGGTGCCTGGGTGTGGATGTTCCTTGTACATGTGTGATGACCAAAATGGAAAGGTAAACTGTGCGATGGTGTGATGTAGCAGTCCAATGTGCGTGTGAATGGTGGTCTAAAACTGTGAAATGTGTAGCGCTGTCTGCGTAGTTGCCATGTCAAAAAGGTCATGACGTGAAGCCTTAGTGCGAATGGAGGGAAGTGCCAACTGTCTGATAGGAAAAAAGGTGAGGTGGGTGGGGACCGTGTCAGCCTAATAATGAATGTGGTGCCTGGTGTCGGTGGGTGTGGGTGCAGGTACCGTATGTCTACATAAATTTGTGGGGGCACTGAGTTCATGAAATATGGCAGCTAGTCTGATCGTGTGGTATTTGTAGAGGGTGGGAGAGGAGGGCTGGGTAGGTGCCTGTAACGGCAAATGGGTGTGTGGATGGTAACTGAGAAGTCTATGCAAAATAGTTGTGCCGTGGTCGGGGGGGGCTGTGAGTGTGGGGGGTTGTGTGTGCGGCTGTCGTTGGTTGTGTGGCCTGAGGGGTAACGATTAGAAGTGTGACACTGTAGGTACTGTTGGTGTGTCAAAAGCTGTCACTGTGTAGTGCCTAGTCTAGGTGATAATGAGTGTTGGTGCAATGGGAAATAACTGGGAGCAGAATTTGAGTTGAGTTCTGGTGCCTATTATAGAAGGTGCCTAGTCGATGGGGGCGAGGAAAATGAATGAACACCGAGTGACAAGTTATAATGAACCAGTCTAGGGTGATGTAAGGGGGGGTATCCTATATCTAATGAATGTGTTGTGGGGTCTGGGTGGGCGGATAGTTGTGGTAAGAGGGGGTGGATGCCTAGAAGAGTGCGGTGGAAATAGGACCTGTAACTGGATAGATGGGAGTGTGCCATGGATCGTTAGTGGTTTAAGAGAGAGGGCACGTTCAGGGGATCTGTAAAGATGTGATTGGGTGCGTGTTGGGTGGTTTTGGGGTGGGGAGGGATGGGGCCGGGAGGTGGGCGTTATTGCTGGGGAGAAGACGGGGGTTCAGTCCTGTCTGTGTGGGGGGGGTGATTCCTTTGGGGGGAAAAATCTGCCGAAAAGTGATGTGTGGTGTCGACATGATAAAGGCTGTTTGGTACTAAAGAGTGGAACCAAAAGTAGAATGTGGTACAATATGAATGTGCCTGTCCTGTGTGTTGGCCTGTCTGTTGTGTGGTCTTAGTCTGTGTGTGTCTGTCTGTGTGTGTGTCTGTCTGTGTGTGTCTGTCTGTGTGTGTGTCTGTCTGTGTGTGTGTCTGTCTGTGTGTGTGTCTGTCTGCGTGTGTGTCTGTCTGTGTGTGTGCCTGTCTGTGTGTGCCTGTCTGTGTGTGTGTCTGTCTGTGTGTGTGTGCCTGTCTGTGTGTGTGCCTGTCTGTGTGTGCCTGTCTGTGTGTGCCTGTCTGTGTGTGTGTCTGTCTGCGTGTGTGTCAGTACCCCTCCCCACCTCCCCAACAATGTCGTGTCTACTCCCCCACGTTTGTCTAGCTGTTGTTTGTCACGCCAATTATGAATGGTACCAATATGATACTTGTATGTAATTATCCTTGAAAAACCAATAAAGAAAGTTATAAAAAAAAATAAAAAAAGTGACAGTTGGAAAGTTACAGTAGTTTCAGTCTGGAGCGAAATCATAATTCTTGCTTGAAGTGCTGAGACAGTACATAAATGAGACTATGCATCGTGGCTAAAACCTCTGTTCTTCATTCAAAACTATGTCTGAACATACATAGTCCAGGAATTCTGCCAACATTAATTGGGGTAAAAGGTCAGTCAACAACAAATGGCAGTTGGTAGTATAGAAGGTTACAGCAGACAAAATGGAGTCCCCCACTGATATATACACATTATCACAAGATGTAAGCTCCACGGGGCAAGAGCCTGTGTCTGCAAATAGTCTCTGTAAAGCGCTACGTAAAATTAGCAGATTATACAAGAACATGCTTATTATTATTATATTATTATTTTATTATTATTATTATTACATGAGTTTATTTGTATGAAGAAACCCACGATGTGAAAGGGGGCAGCTGCTCTGTAAATCAGTGAAATCTGGCCTCACTCTCTTCTCCAGGAACCCCCCAACCCCCCTCTCTCAAGATCACTCTGCATGAAACATCTAAGGCCGCGTTATAATGCGCAGCAGACGCTATGACCTCACCCGTCGCCGTCGCCACCCGCGAAGTTTGTATTCCGCTTTGCAGCGAGTCGCAAGCGACCTGGCCATTGAATTGGTTCAGAGGCTGTCACATGTGGCGACAGCCTCAGAAAAATCAAATTTGAACGGCTTCCAAATTTCACGCTGCCACGTCCGCGCTTACTATAAGCACAACGACCGGTGGGCAAATACATTTGTTTTGCCGTGACACCGCGTTCGTGGCATATAAGCGCAGCCTAAGGCTACGGCCCCAGTGACTGGTGCACGCGCTGGCGGGCGTGTGGTGTGCCAGTTTAAACCGCGATCTGCGGTTTTGAGGGTAGTGATGGGACTCGCATCAGAGAGCAGGCAAGATTTTTGGGCGGGGGCGTGGCAATGATGTCACACGGTTGTTCGCCCTCATTGGCTGAACGCCGCCGTGACGTGGGCACCTGTCGGCCGCTACGGCAAAAGACAAAAATCTTGTCTTTTTGGCAAAGGCGGGCCACGCATCACTCTTTTGTGCGGCCGCACACACGCGACTGGGGCCTGACCTATAGAGGGCTGTACTTTGTGTGCGGCGCACACGCCGTTGCCGCTCGGCCACCAGGAACATGAGGACTGAGTCTCGGTGGCCGTGCTCTGGGTGCTACGGCGTGCGTGCCACACACAAGAGCACAGCGCTTTTAGGGGGCAGGCTCCATTTGCCGTGTATGTGCGGGTGCGCGCAATTGCGATGACGCACACCGTGGAAGGGAAGACAAGGATTTTGTCTTCCCTGCAGGGACGCGGTCACATGGTTGACTTAGAAACAATGGTTGTGCAGATAGTGTAGACCATCATGGCTGCGCCATCCGTCCTCATGGCAGCGAATCCCATCGCTACCCCTAAATCGCAAGATAGCGGCTTTTTACTGTACATGCGCCGCCAGGCAATCTGTAGTCACATGCAGCTTTCGGCAATGGGGGACTGCAGCCTAAAGGTTGCGACCCGCTTGCAGCCGGCGGCTTGGGCGGAACCGGCACAGACCTTACGATGGCTTGCCCCGCTGCCGTAGTGCAGGGGCTGACTAAGCACTTGACCGCACTGTATAACGGATTGTGCTTTTCAGCGCTGACGAGGTCACGGGTACGCGAGTCAGCCAATGGGGGAGGAGGGAGGAGAGCTGCGCTGTGGTTTGGGTTACGGCTGGGTCGTGTGCATGAGTGCGTGAGTGCCTGTTGTGTGTGGCTGAGTGCGAGTGCCTGTTTCTGTGTGTGTGCAATGAGTGATGTGAGGCGCCCTGTCTGGGTATGAGTGAAGCTAGTGAGGTGCCTGATATGCTGTGTGGGTTTGTATGTGTGTTGTGTTGGCGTGTGTGGTGTCTGTATGTGTGTGTGCTGGTGAGTGCGGGGACTGTCGTGTGTGGCTGTCTGTGCGTGTGTCTGTACTGTGTGTGTGCTCGTCATGTGTGTGTGCGTCGTGTGTGTGTGTCTGTGGTGTGTGAGTGCGAGTGCCTGTCTGTGTGTGTGCGGTTTTCTGTGTATGTTCTGTGTGTGTGCCTGAGTCCTGAGTTGTGGTGCTTTGGGTGTGTGTGTGTCTGTGTGTGTGCCTGTCGTGTGTGCTGTCTGTGTGTGTGTCTGTCTGTGTGTGTGCTGTATGTGGTGTCTGTAGCGTGTGTGTGGCCTGTGCGGGTGTGTGCCGTGTCTGTGCGGTGTCTGTTCTATGGTGTGTGGTCTGTATGTGTGTGTGCTCTGTAGGTGTGTGTGTGCCTGATGGGTGAGTGCTCGTCTGTGTGTGTGTGCCTGTCTGTGTGTGTGCCTGTCTGTGTGTGCCTGTGTGTGTACTGTCTGTTTTGTGTGTGACTGTCTGTGTGAGTGTGCTGTCTGTGTGTGTGCCTGTCTGTGTGTGCCTGTCTGTGTGTGTGTGTGTCTTGCGGGTGTGTCTGTTGTGTGTTGCCTGTCTGCGTGGTGCTGGTCTGCGTGTGGCCTGAGTGCGTGAGTGCAGTCGTGTGTGGGCTGCTGGTGTGTGCCTGCGTGTGTTGTGTCTGTCTGTGTGTGCCCCTTTCCTTACTCGAGTGATGAGTGCCTGTCTGTCTGTGTGTGGCGTGTGTGCTGTCTGTGTGTGTGTGCGTGTCTGATGTGTGCGTCTGTGTGGTGCCGTGTTGTTTGTGTGCTGAGTGCGTGAGTGCCGTCATGGGTGTGTGAGTCTGGTGTGCTGTCTGTGTGGGTGTTGTTGTATGAGGTGTGTACTGTCTGTGTGTGTGCGTATGCGTGTTGACTGAGTGGTGAGTGATGCTGGTGGACTGTGGTGTGTTGTCTGTGTGTAGTGTTTGCCGTCTGTGTTGTGTTGGTGTGGCTGTCTGTGGTGTGGGGCTGTGTGTGTGTGCTGAGTGCGCTGCTGCGTGCTGAGTGCGTGATGTTGCTGTATGTGTGTTTGAGGTAGCCTGTGTGTGTGTGTCTGTCTGTGTGTGTGCGAGTGAGATGGGAGTGCCTGTCTGTGTGTGTGCCTGTCTGTGTGTGTGTCTGTCTGTGTGTGGTGCCTGAGTGGTGAGTGTCTGTTGTGTGGTGTGTGCCTGTCTGTGTGTGTGCTGTCTGTGTGTGTGGTCCTGTGTGGTGTGTGTATGTTGTGTGGTGCCGTTGTGTGTGCACTCGGTTGGTCTGCCTGTCTGTGTGGTCGTGTCTGCGTGTGTGCTGTCGTTGTGTGTGTGTGCCTGTTCTGTGTGTGTGTGCGTTGCCTGTACTGTGTGTGTGGATGTACTGTGGTGATGCATGTATGTGTGTGCCTGTCTGTGTGTGTTGTTTCTGTTGCGTGTGTGGTGTCTGTTGTGTGTGTGCATGTCCTGTGTGTGCATGCTGTGTGGTGTGTCTGTCTGTGTGTGTGTGAGTGCTGTATGTGGTGTGCGTGTCTGTGTGTGCGGTCTGTGTGTGTGTCTTGTGTCGTATGTGTGGTGGGTTGTATGTGGTGTGACTCATGATGGTGACGTGAGGACTGTCTGTGTGTGATGCGTCGTGTGTGTGTCGTAGGTAGTTGGGTCTGTGATGACGTGCCTGAGTGCAGAGTGCCTGTCTGTCTGTGTGTGTGCGTGAGTGCCTGTCTGTGTGTGTGCCTGTCTGTGTGTGTGCCTGTCTGCGTGTGCCTGAGAGCGTGAGTGCCTGTCTGTCTGTGTATGTGCGTGACTGCCTGTCTGTGTGTGAGGAGTTGAGGGGCTGAGGAGTTGAGGGGCTGAACGGCTGACGGGCGGTCCCGCCCCCTCACGTCATGGCCACGCCCCCCCACGTCATGGCCACGCCCCCACCCGTTTTGGCCAAGCCTCCCCCCGCCCCCGCGCCGGAAAACGTTTCCTGCAGACCGCAGATCGCGGTGCAGTGAGTTGCACGCGCCGCCGGCAAGCAAGACAGCCGTGCGGACGCGTGCAGCGGGGCCTTAGCCTTAAGCTGCAGCATGCGAGAGACAGGGGTTTATTTGTTCTATGATAACCATCAGAGCACGTTTGTCATCATTGATTGAGCTTTCATCTGTAACACTGCAAGAATAAACTAACTTTGTCTGCCGAGCAAGTATTGTGATCTTTCTGAATAAGAAGTAATAAGTGGGATTATTATTTAACAAACATACAGTTACAATAAATTCAGAACAGTTTCTTAAAATAAAAGGATAAACCTTAAATAGAAATCCCTATACAGTACGTTACCATAGGTTTTCCCAGAGAGGTCACTGGCGATGTTAACAAATATCTCGACATTATTCTTCAGAATAGGTGTGTGAAGGACTGATATAGGGGGGTCTCAAGGAGGGGGCACTAGGCTCTAAGTAGCCATTTTGTCTGTCAGTCACTTTGTTGGTCTGGGTTATGAAAGATGGGAGAATGTTCCATAGTATCGCTTTCAGTTGTTGCCGACTCATGCAACTGGAAACAGGAAGCCCCAAGGTTATTTGCAGTTAAGATAAGAAACCAATTATTTCGAGGAAGGTACAAGATGTTTTTTTCAGGAAACATCAAGCCCCAGGCAGTAAGGCAAAAATATAGAGTAAAGGTAATTCATGCAAGTTTTAGATAAGTGGTAGTATAAGGCAGCGGGTGTGCGCAAACTTTTTTGAGCTGCGGCCCCCTTCCTGGGAGCCGCAGCGTTCGCGGCCCCCTCTCCCAATGTCTCCGTGTCAAATGACGTCGCGGGTCATGTGATGTCACGTTGCCATGGCAAAGACCCGTCTGGCAGCAGGTAAGGGAGTTACATAGGCCTCACGCCTCCCCGGGCATTTAATTTAAATGCCGTGGGGAAGAGCGCGGGGCGTCTGTAACCGCCCTAGTAATTCTCGCGCCCCCCCAGTTTACGCACCGCTGGTATAAGGGTCTTCAGTTATTTTCCATGACCTGTAATTCACCCCATCTGTATGGGCGTAGTGTTTGTAGGTGTGTATAAATATTCTCTCTGCTGCTGTCCTGTAGAGAGCTTCTGCAAAGCTTTCTCCCTGTGTGCACTTGTAACTAATAAACTCACTTGTTATACTTTATCCTGAACCTGTGTTGTAATATTTTACAGCTTTCACAGGTGTCATCCCATAATATCCTCCTTTTAAATAAAGCCCTCCAACCAAGTGGTGACCTGTTTGTCACCTCTCTCTCTGGGATGAGCAGGGTATATTTCAAGAATGTTAAGGTTTTTTTGTGAGGCTGACAGCCCAGGACCTGGCTATCGTCCACAGCCTTCTAAACTATACATATTTAACTTTTAGTGGGCCATCTGTGATAGCCCTCCAATCAAGCCCTCTATGTAGATCAGCACAGACACAAGAAGGGTCTTGACCTGTCATAAAAACAATTATTGTATGTTTAACACAACTTCTAACCAACGATAACCCGTAAAGTGCCAGATTGATTCAAATAATTAATATCCCCGCCATTTTTATTACAGCCCTTTCCCCCTTCTCCCCTTTTCATTCCCTCATTAATCATGGACCTCTTTTCATTTCATGTGGATTTGTCATTCTTTGCCTCATACTTTGTAGAGAGGGTTGAGAGTGCAATGCAATAGGGCCTTTTTGACATCCCCCATTTACACGTGTTTGGAAGTTTGACTTAGTAATCAGCTAAAACCCAAGGACAGTGCAAGCTTTTATGTTTGCCAAGTTGTGAATGTGTTACGGGTGGCAGAGTTATCAGCACAAAGAGTATTAGCTGCAGTTAAAATGTATTTGAAGTGGGTAAATCCTGCTACAAATCACAGTGACTATTCCTTGTGACCTTGGGCAAGTCACATTATCGCCCTGTGAATCAGGCAGCCCAATTAGATCGTAAGCTCTAAGGCACTCATTGTGCCTGCAGAATTCTATAACCCAAAAGAAAAAACACTACTATTATTTGTTGAACATGTAGCTTATAAAAGTCTTTCACAATATTTCAATATCTGGAGTAATATAGTAATATAGTAATATATATATACCACAATTATTAAGGTTATGGTGGGTAAAAAAAGTGACAAAAACCCTCCACAGTAAAGCATATAGCAACTGTACATATTACTGTGTGTTCATTTGCACGTCTTAGACAGGTCTGCAACTCTGTCATTCATCACTATCGCCCAGCACACAGCACTTCCACTGCAGCAAGGGATTCTGGGAAATGACATGCAAATGGTTTACTGGCTTTGCATCTCATCCCAGCCTCTGTTTAAAAGCTGTGTTTAAAGCAGTATGCATTGGCTTAAGGGTTGCTCGTGTAATATGAGCTTGAGACAAAAGGTGGCACTGTGTGCTCATTTGCATGTAATTTCCCAGAATCCCTTGCTGCAGTGGAAGTGCTGTGTGCTGGGTAATAATGGTGAATGACAGGGTTGCAGACCTGTCTAAGACATGCAAATGAACATACAGTAATATTTACAGTTGCTATATATATATATATATATACAGTGGTCGACAAATCACCAAAAAATCTACTCGCCGAACAAAAAAATCTACTCGCCACCTAGTACCACACATGTGCTGCTTGGGCCAATAGGAGCTCGCCACGATGTTAAATCCACTCGCCCGGGGCGAGCAAATGTATAGGTTTGTCGAACACTGTATATATATATATATATATATATAGGCGGATCCGCAACCCAGGGAGAGAGGTTGTTCCGCACCCCATGTCTGCGGCCCTGAGAAATCATAATGAAACCCTGAGCCTGAAGATGGCAGGCTTAAAACCCTGGTAGCAGTCGTCAGGGTTTTTTTTAGATACAATCAGCAACGTAATATATGGCAGACCACGACGTGAGGCTAAATATTGATCTGCCATATATTACATTGCTGGAAAAAAAAAACCTGACAACTACAGTATTACCATCCATCATCTACTAGGAATTACCCGTGTTCTGATTGAGAGAGACGGGTGTGCGTCTCACTCTCAGCCCAGCTGCAGTCCGCTTGTTCTGCCTTCTGATACACGCTTTCAGCTGAAGATCTCCGTGATCAGACTTTTCCTATCTACACTCTTTTTTTTCCCATGAGAATATGAAAGCGGAACATCTTTGGCATAACCAAACTTTCATCTCCGTTAAATTCACTTGAACTGAGCTCTCTGTAGCTATTGGACCGTGATTATATCAAACATTTATGTTTTTATTCTATATGAAGTGCTATATATGTTTATTATATGCTAGCATAATTATTTTAGAATTAAATTGTGGTGTGCACGCTTTGCTCTCTCACATACTGTACATGGCTTGCTTACTTTATAAGACATTCTGTCTTGTTTTTCTAAAGTGTTTAGTCTATTCCACTACTGGCTGGCGACATGTGCATATAAATAATTAGCCTACCCTTTACAACAATTCCCAGAACTATTAAGAAGCCCCATAAATTAGCCAGTGTCCAGAAAGACAGATTTCAGAGCAGAGGCAGGCTAAGCTATATCAGCTTTGCATATTGCAGAGAAGTCTGACATTGTCCTGGACACCAGGGGGGTCATGCACTAAGCAGTGATAAGTGGGGTTTCTGGGTGCTATGCACTAAGCAGTGATAAGTGCTTTTAAGTGAGATACATGACTTTATAGCGTGATACTGCCTGCTGTGAGATTCACAAAGCAGTGATAACAGTGCAATATCGTGCTATAATGGCTTTTCCCCCCACTTAAAAGCACTTATCACTGCTTTGTGAATCTCATAGCAGACAGTATCACGCTATAAAGGCATTTATCTCACTTAAAAGACTTATCACTGCTTAGTGCATGACCCCCCGGGTGTGTAATATGTTCAGTTTGTCACGAGAGACAATCATTTCAATCCTTGCACTTTCCTTACAGAACACGCCTTACTATTGTCAGTTTTGTCTTAACATAGATGTACTTGTCATACAATGTTGTTGTCATCCCTCGCACATTGTACTGCGCTGCTGAATGTGTTGGCACCATACAAATAAAAGATCATAATAATAGTACTGTAATATTTCGTTTAAAGAACGGCTATTTCTGTTTAGTTTAAAGAAGATATATACAGTATTGAGGTTGTGCTCAAAAGCTGTGTAATGCAGCAAGCATAAGCTTTAGGGGACCATGCTATATGGTTTTGAAGCAAAAGGTGGCACTGTGTGCTCATTTGCGTGTCACTTCCCAGAATCCCTTGCTGCAGTGGAAGCACTGTATGCGGGGTGATAAGGGTGAAAGGCAGGGCTGCAAACATGTCTAAGGCTGAGTCCCCGCTGGCGCTGAGCGGGCGGCCCGCGGGTGAGTTTGTGCCCCGCCCGCGGCGTATTCACCCGCGATGCTTGAAAAAGCAGGGTGAATCGCTTGCCGTGTTCGGGGTTCACGTGCGGTAGCCGTACAGAGGATATGCCAAAGCCCGGGGCGAGCAAATGTATAGGTTTGTCGAACACTGCAAATAATAATATACACACATCCGAGGATAATGGTGAGACACTCCTCTGAATCTTATTTTGTCAAATGGCTGTCAACAAATATTTGGTAAAAAAAAAATTAAATTTAAAAAAACAAACAAAAAAAAAAAACTTGCATTAACCCATTCATTGCCAGTGGGGTCTGCATAGGGTGACCAGATTTTCAAAATGAAAAACCGGGACACATTAAAAAAATTATTTATAAAACAATGTACATCACGTCACCCCCCCCCCATTGCCATGACAACGAGCTGTGACATGTTGCCATGACAATGTGGCATCACGTGATGCCTCGTCACCATAATGCATCCCGTTGTCATGTCAACTTGGAAGTCGCTGAAGTCACTTAAATTTGATTTTTCCAATGACCACAGCATGACGTCAGCGTCGTCGGCACTATAAGCGCGGCCTTACGCTGCGCTTATTGTTCCGGCGACGCGACAAAACAAATGTATTGCTGCCGCCGCGAATTTCTGAAGCCGGTCAAATTACATTTTTCAGAGGCTGTCGCCACATGTGACAGCCTCTGAACCAATCAAAGACCTGGTCGCCCGCAACGTCGCCGGAAAGCGAATTACAACTTTCGCAAGCGGCGACAGGTGACGTCATCCATCGCGCGCACTATAAGCGCGGCCTTAGGTTAATTTCACACCTCACAAGCCCCCTCTATTTCCCACCCTCTACCCATGAATTTCTCCCCTCCGTCTCACTCACTCTCCCCCCCTCCCGCCTCGCATGTATTTATCTCCCCTGTTTTACTCCCTCTTTTCCTCACTTACTCCCCCTCTCTCCTCACTTGCCCCTATTTTCCATCAATTACCCCACTTTGCTCACTCAATCCCCCCACAAAATACATACCAAAAAACCCCACCACGCCAATACATATTAAAAAGACCCCCGCCGCCCCAATACATTTTTAAAAGACCCCCACCCCCCAATACATATTTAAAAGACCCCCACCCCCCCATACATATTTAAAAAAATTGGGCCGCACAGGTAAAATCATCATCATCTCCATATACCCCCCCCCTGCATCTCCATCTCTCTCTCTCCCCCCCTGCATCTCCAATCTCTCTTCTCCCCCCTGCATCTCCCTTCTCTCTCTCTCCCCCCCCCCCCTGCATCTCCCATCTCTCTCTCTCCCCCCCCCCGCCATCTCCCAATCTCTCTCTCCCCCCTGCATCTCCCATCTCTAGAAGCGCTCACAAGTTTTGATAAACAAGGGTTTGTTTCAGAAGGGGGAACACAATTGAGACAACTTTTTGGGTATAATAATACAGGTCCCTGATGCCTATGGCAATGAAACCTCGCAACACCCACAGCACCCATCCACATACACAACGCCAGACGTGGTGTAGAGGAAGAGGTATGGGATGGCGGGGATACAGGGACAAAATGCTCCTTTTGTAGTTATTATTGTGGTAGCCAGGACACACATGAGAAGGGATTGTAGATCTTTGATGTATGATCGACACAAGAAGGGTACAAAGGGGGATCAGAGGTAATGAGAATGGGCATACCCACACTAGGGGACCCCCCACAGCCCACAGCACCACCCATGCCCCCTGCAAAACAACAGTATTCACACCCCCACCAGTACCACAATACAAGACCAACACAACCCCATGCCAAACACAATTCCCTATCACCAGCACAGAAAATGCTAGAAGCAAAATAGGGACTGGGAGCAGGGAATGGGAAACACGGAAAAGGGCAGCCCCGTGAGTTCAGCATAGGGGGTTTGCCCCCCCTGTCACTCTGTCATTTGTTGCAAATATATCCTTAGCAGGTGAGGGAGACCCATCTCCTAGGAGTGATAGAGGGGATAAAGGTTTGAAATACTCATTGATAGTGGGGCAATCCGTTTCTACAACAGGTTTGCCTTTGAGGGTCCCCGAGGCTTTGAAGACGTCTTGGGTGAGCTTCATGGCAAAGCTACCCGGCTGTTTTTGTGCCCGGGGTAGTTGTTTTATTTAAAAGATCATGTTATCTTTGTGCAATGTGGAAAACGGAGGCTATGCATGCTACTATCTTGGGTTCAGAGGTCATGCAGAGAGAAGGATGGCTTATTGATTATCCTAATACGTGTATCTGGAGGGTCCAGCCCTCTAGAACAAAAACACATGCTATTGAAAATACATTTACACCTTTCAAGTCACGTTCCAAAGTATGGGAAATTGTAACACAGCCCTGGCTCCCTGGAGCGCCTGAGGCAGTACAACCCTTTCTGGAATTGAATCCCAAGTTGTGGGCAACTTCCAGAATGGATTGTGGTCGCATGGAAACGGAGGTTACTGTCTCGGGTCCCCATCCGCCAGCTGTGAAACAATACAAATTCCCAGAGGAAGCTATAGAACCTGTACAAAGGATAATTAACCAGCTACTAGAACAGGGTGTAATAAGGCCATGTAATTCACGGTGTAATTCTCCGCTTTGGCCTGTAAGGAAACCAGATGGAAGCTGGAGACTTACCATTGATTTAAGAGCTGTCAACAAGGTCACACCTTCAGCCACACATTTGGTAGCTTCCACACCAGACATTACAGCACAAAAACACGGTAATTGCACGGTATTTAGTTGCCTAGACATTAATAATGGCTTTTTTTCCCGTGAAATTAAGCCAAGATTCGCAATACCGTTTCGCATTCAGTTTCAGAGATACACAGTATACATTCACCGTGGTACCCCAAGGTTTTCACAGTTCGCCAACATATTTCCACCAGGCTCTGGCTAGAGTACTGGAACCTCTAGGCTTAGGGGATACCATTTTACAGTATGTTGACGATCTGTTGATACAAACTGTTACAAGGGAGGAACATGTAACCATTTTGCATAGAGTCTTTTTCTGCTCAATGGAGGCAGGATTGAAATTAAACACCTCTAAGGCACAGCTGCTGCAGGGGTCGGTTAATTTCCTAGGGTTAAAAATCTCTAGTGGAGGAAAAGCACCCCATGGACACAGAGTAGAAGCCATACGTAAATTACCCCGCCCTGATTCAATGACAGGATTGAGGAAATTTCTGGGTCTTGTTAATTTCTCCCGGGAATTTATTGAGGGGTTTGCTGAAATTGCCCGACCACTGTATGATTTGCTTAAAGGGGAACCTTTGCCAGAGGGATTACGGTGGACCGATGAATGTCACAAATCTTGGTTATTGTTACGTGATGCTCTGTCCACAGCTTGAATTTTGGGAACTGTGAGGAAATCAGAAGAGTTTGCCATTCAAGTACATGCTTCTGACACTGCCATCAGTGCGGTCCTGTTACAACAAGATCCTCTGGGATCTGTTCGTATACTGGGATATTTCTCTTGGGTGCTGTCCCCGGTAGAGAAAGGCGTGTTTGAGTGTGTAAAACAGTTAATGGCTGTACATTGGTCTGTTAATGCAACGGAGCATATTGTGGGATTTAACCAGATTTGCATTCAAACTCCACACACTCCATTGAAAATGCTGTTACAAAATCAACTAAAGGGAGTGTCAAACCAGCGATACGCCCACTGGCTCACAAAGCTACAAGACAAAATGATCAAGGTAGATCACAATGCCAAATACATTCTACCTCAGCTTATGCAGTACGAGGGTACATTACACGATTGTCACACTCAAGTCCAGCGGGGAAAAGCCTCTCCCTTTTCTAAGGAAAAGGATGAGACGGCTCCTGCTGTATTTGTAGATGGAGCTCGTTACTGGGAGGATGGGCAGTTTTGGACAGGGTTTGCGGTGAACGACCCTGAGGGAAAGAAAATGTTTAAATTCCAGGTGCCACCTTCATACTCCGCACAGCGTGCTGAGCTTGAAGCTGTTAAATGGGTTATTGAGAATGTTGAAGGAAAGATAAACATTTACAGTGATAGCTCATATCAAGTGCGAGCATTAACAGAACACTTACCTCTGTGGTGTAAACGAGGTTTAGTTGATGCATCAGGTAAAGGCTTACAACATGCAGCCATACTAGAAAAACTGTACCAGGAAGGCCTTGATGCACCTGAATGAGTAGCAGTGTTAAAAGTAAAAGCTCATCAAGGAATCTCAGAGGATCCTATAATTATAGGAAACTTTGAAGCGGACATTGCAGCCAAGGATGCCGCCAGATATGGGGAAATTTTATATCCTATAGTGAGAATACAGGATATTAGCTCTGTGAGTAAGGGCCTACCCACAGTCTTGATTGAGTCAGTTGCATTTGAAGGAGAACAGGCAAAAGACCCCAACATCAAACATTTGAGAAACACAATGTCCACTGACACTTCATTATCTGATCAGGAAGGAATTTTGTGTAAACAAACTAAGACGGGTTGCTTACTACCCATTTTGCCTGCACATTTAGAGCCTTTATTAGTCAAGTACAATCATGACACAATGGGCCACATTGGCACAGATTTGTTAACTAAAGTAATGCAAGAAAGTGTTGGGAGTGCCACACTAGTGCAGACATGTAAAAATGTCTGTGCTGAATGTCTCATCTGTGCCCAAACACATCCGAGACCTAAGGGTCAAACGCCCCAGGTACAGAGAGTACCTATCGCAGGTGGACCATGGGAAAACATCCAAATTGACTTTATAGGCCCACTTCCAAAAGCTAAGGGTGGTATGCCTATGGGTTGGTGGTTGTAGATGTATTCACTAAATGGCCTGAGGTTATCCCTGTGCGTAATTGCACTGCTCTAACAACAGCCAAGGCCCTGTGGACTCATATTTTCAGTCACTGGGGTTTTCCAAAGGTAATGGAATGTGATAACGGCCCACATTTTGTAGGAAACATCACAAAGGCCCTATGTGGTTTACTGGGAATACAACAGAGATTCCACATACTCTACCACCCACAATCTGCAGGAATAGTAGAGCGTATGAACCGAACGCTCAAGACACGCATACGCAAATGCCTTTTAGACCAAGGTAAAGATTGGGCCCTACACATCCCCGCAGTATTATTACGCATTAGGGCAACACCATCTCAGGCCAACACAAGTGTCACCATTTGAACTCATGACAGGAAGAAAAATGCCAGTGTGGTTCCCTAATGAACCAACTTTATCTGGACCAATGATCGCAGCGGCTGCACGATCAGAATGGTTGAAAGATTTACAGACACAACTTCAAAGTTTGTCTCAATTTGCAGCTTGCAACATGGCAAACCCAGTTGCTACTACCGCCAACGGTGCCGACAAATTTATCAAAGGGGGGATGGTTATGATAAAGACATTTGGTAAACCAGGCCCCTGGGAGGCAAATTGGGAAGGCCCATACAAAATTCTTGATAAATTGGGCTCTACAGTGACACATGTGGAAAAAGTGTCTCAGAGACACAGCAAAGGTTGTAAACCTCATAAAGGTACCACTATGTGGGTACACATTGATCAATGCAAATTGTACAAAGGCAGGCTTCTGCCACTTCAGGTTGCCACTGATAAGGAGTGATGCTGTACTTGCTGTTTTTCAGGATATGGATCCGGAGTGGATATTCCGAAAGTTCTTTGGATACCCTCACCATATGGTACCAGATGACCCCAGACGATCTGATGTAGGTACCCCACAAGTACCACCGCAGCCATGGTACCAACGGCTCTTCGGGACCCCACCCCTTCCATTCCATGAAGTACAGAGACTAATTCCTGAAGCGGAACCAGAGATGACAACTGAACCGGAACCAACACCAGTGATGACAACACAACCAAGAAGTGTGAATGAAGAATTCCAATCGGGAACGAAAAAGACTATACCGATTGACATAACAGGCAAACCACTGCAACAAAACAAATCATATAACACTCAATATGGTGCCACATCTCACACCATAACACAAACACTATGTTACACCATAATATGTATTCTTATGTGTGAACACATTGCAGGACTAGGTCTAGATGACAGAGAAAGATGTGAATATATTGACGGAGGTCTCTTTTGGTACACCATACGTTACTGTGACCCACCGTATTTAAACTCCACTGACGAATCTGCATGGACAATAACGATTACTGAAGGTGACAGAGTATGTATACAGACAACAGGAAACGGCAGTGGAAGAGTGGTTATATGGGCTAATATGACGGGTAATATTGGAATAATTGGGAAATGTAACATGACAAGCATAGCAAACACTCGTATTCAAATTTCAGTAGAATACACTATGCCTACACGCATCTCAGGAATGTGTCAGTTAATTCCAGATGGAGAAACTTACATACCTTCCCGATACATGAAAAGGACCAGTCAGACAAGGAAGGAAGGGACACGTGTTATAAATGGGGAAGAACGTACATGGTGTGCTTTACAGAAAACTGTATGGCCTTTTAACATACAAGGAAGAGGTTATGATTCATTTTTAAGACCATGGGATATTTCTGTGGGAAGATTTATCCATGACCGATATCGTTGGTCCGGACGGATCTTACGAATTGAATTTAATTCACATGAATGGACCTATGTTACTAATGGTTCACTCAAGTGTCTTAAAGATGTACAGGTAAAACAGACTGACAATCCAATTCAGACACATGCAGACAGTCCAGGTGTCCTAGCAATGGAAGTAAGGTTTGGGCTTCACACCTGGCATGTCAATATGTCTGATTGGAATATTACTAACCATGATAAACAATGTGGTCCCTATGTTAGGACAGCTCAGTATAATTTTGGCCAATGGTTAGATTCTCACACCACAGGATACGCCCGAAAGAGAAGAGAATGGTATGATACGGTTCTGGGAGGAGTAGGAGCTGTGTCAGGAGTTCTTAATGGTATTGACATTGAAACCCTATCTAGCAGATTAGCACATATGGCAGAATTAGGAAGCAAACATGCTGACCTAGATGTATATGCAGCAGTCCAACAGAGCATAATACATTCTCAAGCTAAAGTACAAACGGCTGTATACAGGTCTATGACAGCGGGATATTTGAACACCACAATAATCTCCAAATTAGCCAATGATACTGGGAAAAGCATGATGTGTATCCAGTTACAACAACAAAATGTACACAAATGCTAAGTTAATGCTTCAGACATTACTGTCAGGACACTGGCCATGGGAAATAGCTACAGAACATCCACAAATAAGTACCTATGCCCGCCAACATATCAAATGGTGGAAGGTAGCATGGATGGGATGTAGAGCTAAGGATAAACAAAAGCGATATGAGAATTGTTACTTTGGAAGCTTGATGCCTGTGTACGGGACGGATTATACTTTGATAAGAATGGTTGATATGGGTATTATCCAGAGCGGACACTGGACCAAGTTAGAAAGACCAGAAGGTCTACAATACATCAAGATACTCACCAGATATGATGACGTAACTAACTACTACACAACTAACTACTACGAAGTAGATGTAGACAACTGTGAAAAGATAAATGGAGATTACCTGTGTGCTTTAGGAGTCACAACCTACTACCTCTTATAACCACATTGAGGTGTTATCCTACCTTATTCTAACACATTGCACGGTGTATTACTACCTCTTTCTAACACTTGCAGGCGTCTACTTCACATTGGCAGGTTATCTCTACTCTAACACATTGCAGGCTATCCTACTCTTCTAAAACATTGCAGGCTATCTCACCTCTTCTAACACATTGCAGGTGTATCGTACCTTTCTAACACATGAGGGTATTCTACTCTCTTCTCCCCCCCAACACATGCAGGCGTTATTCAACCTTATCTAACACCATTGCAGGCGTATTCTACCTCTTCTTCTACACAGTTAAAGGCGTATTCTACCATCTTCTAAACACATTGCAGGCGTATCTCTACTTCTCTTCTAACACATGCAGGAGTTTATTTACCTTTTCAAAACATTGCAGGTGTATCTACCTCTTCTAACACATTGCAGGCGTATTTCTACTCTTCGAACACATTGCAGGCGTATCCTACCTCTTCTAAACACATTGCAGGTGTATTCTACACTCTTCTAACCACATTGCAGGCCTATCATACCTCTTCTAACACATGCAGGCCTCCTCCTACCTCTTCTAACACATTGCAGGCGTATTCTACTCTCTTCTAAACACACATTGCAGGCGTATTCCACTTCTCTTCTAACACATTGCAGGCGATTCTACCTTTAACTAATTCTAAACACATGCAGGGGGAGGTTTTTTTTTAAACTCTACCTCTTCTAAAACATTGCAGGGCGTATTCTACCTCTCTTTCTAACACATTGCAGGCGTTATTCTACATTCTTCAAAAAATTGCAGGCGTATTCTACCTCTCTAACACAATTGCAGGTGTGATCCTACCTCTTCTAAACATTGCAGGCATATTCTACTTCTTTTAACACATGCAGGCATATTCTACCTCTTCTAACACATTGCAGGCTATCTACCTCTTCTAACCATTGCAGGCGTATTCTACTTTCTAACATCGGATCCACCTTATAACATGCAGGTGTATCCTACTTTCAACACATTGCAGGACGTATTCTACTCTTCTAACACATTGCAGGGTATTCTACCTCTTCTAACACATTGCGGCGTTTATCTACATCTATCCAACATTGAGGTGGTTATTCTACCTCTTCTAACAATTGCAGGCCTATATCTACCTCTTATAACACATTGCAGGCCATATCCTACCTCTTCTAACACATGCAGGCGTATTTACTTCTCTTCTAACACATGCAGGCGTATTCTATTCTTCTAACACATTGCAGGCGTATTACTTCTCTTCTAACCACATTGCAGGCGTATTCTACCTCTTCTAACACATTGCAGGGTATCTACTCTTCTAACACATTGCAGCGTAGTATTCTACCTCTTCTAACACATTGCAGGCGTATTCCTACCTTTCTAACAATTGCAGGGTATCACCTCTTCAACACATTGCAGGCCTATTCCTACCTCTTCATAAACACATTGCAGTGCTATCCTACCTCTCTAACAATTGCAGGCTTATTTCACTTCTCTTTCTAACACATTGCAGCGTATTCTACCTCTTCTAAAACACATTTGCAGGCGTATTCTACCTCTTCTAACACATTGCAGTGTATCCTACCTCTTTCTAACACATGGCAGGCTATTCTACCTTTTCTCTTCTAACACATGCAGGCTTATTACCTCTTCTAACACATTGCAGGGTATCCTACTCTTCTTAACACAGTGCAGGCGTTCCGTATTTCTACCTCTTCTAACACATGCAGGTGTTATCTACCTCTTCTAACACATTGCAGGTGCTTTCTACCTCTTCTACCACCATTTGCAGGTTATCTACCTCTTCTAAACATTCAGGCGTATTCTAACCTATTCTAACACATTGCAGGCGTATCTACCTCTTTCAACACATTGCAGTGTATTCTACTCCTTTCTAACACATGCAGGCCTATCCTACCTTTCTAACACATTGCAGGGTCTATCACTACCATCTTCTAACACATTGCGGCGGATTCTACTCTCTTCTAACACATTGCAGGCGTATTCTACTCTCTTCTAACCATTGCAGGCATATCTACCCTCTTCATAACACCATTGACGGCGGATTCTACTATATTCTAACACATGAGAGTATTTTACCTTCTAACACATTGCAGGTGTATCCTACCTCTTCTAACACATTGCAGGTGTATCCTACCTCTTCTAACACATTGCAGGCGTATTCTACCTCTTCTAACACATTGCAGGCGTATTCTACCTCTTCTAACACATTGCAGGCGTATCCTACCTCTTCTAACACATTGCAGGTTTATCCTACCTCTTCTAACACATTGCAGGTGTATCCTACCTCTTCTAACACATTGCAGGTGTATCCTACCTCTTCTAACACATTGCAGGTGTATCCTACCTCCTCTAACACATTGCAGGCGTATTCTACCTCTTCTAACACATTGCAGGCGCATTCTACCTCTTCTAACACATTGCAGGCGTATTCTACCTCTTCTAACACATTGCAGGCGCATTCTACCTCTTCTAACACATTGCAGGCGTATTCTACCTCTTCTAACACATTGCAGGCGCATTCTACCTCTTCTAACACATTGCAGGCGTATTCTACTTCTCTTCTAACACATTGCAGGCGTATTCTACCTCTTCTAACACATTGCAGGTGCATTCTACCTCTTCTAACACATTGCAGGCGCATTCTACCTCTTCTAACACATTGCAGGCGTATTCTACCTCTTCTAACACATTGCAGGCATATTCTACCTCTCTTCTAACACCATTTTAATCTTGTCTGTAAAGGTAACATACAGATGAAGTCTCCAGTTCCAACCCACTCTCCGAAGACGCTCCATGGGTAGTCCGCCAGCTGCCCGCGGGAGAATTTGTCCCTCCCTGCGGCGCGCGTTCACCCGCTAGGGAGGGAAGATTCCTGTGTGGAGCTGCGAGGAGGACAAGACGGAACTGGAGACTTCATCTGTATGCCAATAATCATATCTCTAACTTTCCATTAAATGTTTGTGAATTGACTGCATAACCTCTGTTCATTTAATGTAACCATGTATTGTTATTATAACTCTGTGCCCAGGACATACTGGAAAACAAGAGGTAACTCTCAATGTATTACTCCTGGTAAAACCTTTTATAAATAAATAAATAAATAGATGTGTCTGGTCCCTAGTGCCGGGTTAGGAGCTGGACCTAATCAGGGATACATTTGTGTAACTGCTCATCACTTTGCAGAAAAGCCCTTAGAAAAGCAAAACAACCCACAACCTATGGGATCCGGTAATATTACTAATCAAATACATTAAAAGCATTGATTTCCATGGCATAATGCATCCTATCTTTTTAATATGTTCAAAACTATCATTGATCCCACTGAGATGCATTTCAGATTACGTGACCAGACACTGAGTGGGAAACAGGAGGAAGTCGGTACAGCTTCACATAAAAACGACATTATTCTCAGATAAGGTCAACGCTATGAGCGGATAACTTATAACTGAGCCAATGAGCCAATGATCCAACACATTATTATACATGGTCTAGATGGGAACATAGCAACAACTTATCCTAACTCCTATTTAAAATAAATTGGTATTTAGATGTGC
The DNA here is from genome assembly GCA_036426205.1 of Ascaphus truei. Lineage (NCBI taxonomy): Eukaryota > Metazoa > Chordata > Amphibia > Anura > Ascaphidae > Ascaphus > Ascaphus truei. Next base: position 11,802,225 of record CM071571.1, read on the forward strand.
TAAAGCTTAGCAACCTTTAGTGAATATTAGCCTAAAAGTCAATGTACAAGGTCACATGCCACCTTTATAAAATGACATTCTGGTATAAGCAGACATTAAAAAAAGTTATGGTGGTGACGAAGTTGAGACATTAGGGGGTCTGACGTAAACAGCATTAGGCCTCGGCCATGTTCCTTGCTTGCTGGCGGAAGCGCGCTGATGCGCGCTCCCGCTCTGCAATGAGCCCCTACAGTCGCAATTAGAGCGGCTTTAGTAGGGGCTCACCAGCGCTTTCGCAAGCGCGCGGAAGCGCAGGTCTAAGGGGAATTTAAAATTCCCCCGCTTGCCGGCACGACAGGCCGGTCACGTGAGCGGTTCGCCCAATGAGGGCGAACCAGCTCCGTGACGTCACTGGCCCGCCCCCGGCCAGTGACGCGCCCGCCCCCGGCCCACCCCCTGACAGCCCGATGACAGTGCGTGCGGTAAGCAACCGCAAGGCCAGGGAAAGCACCCGCTTTCCCTGCGCCTCAGCCCGCCAGCAGGGAACATGGCCGAGGCCTTAGGGTCTAAGCAGCCATTTTGTTTGACTACTTTTGTCAGCCATCTTGTCATTGTTCTAGTCCTTGTCTGTCATTTATGTTGTAATGTGCTGTGTTTGTGTCATCCATTTTGTCTTCTGTCTGTATGAAAGCTGCATGAAAGTTATAGTGGGTTAAAAGATGTTTCGCTCTCAATGTTTAATGATACCAGCTCTGACCAGCCCAACTACAGAAGGAGGGAGGGGGCATACAGCCTTGAGGAGTGAGATTAGAATTAGAGAAGACTTCTCACATTTAAGAGCCAGGTGAAGTGCTGAGAAGTGAGATCAGAATTAGAGAAGACTTCTCAGCATTCGAGTGTCCGGTGGAATCATTTCTCACACTCAACCCCTTAAAGAATGTATGTATCATTTCACTTTTGTTATTATTACAAGATTATGTCATTTTAGTTGACGCACACTTACATAATTTGTTATGTATTACAAACTTACATCAGTTTTAGTATTGTTATGTATTACAAAATAATGAAATATTTAGGGACGCGCAAGCCCCCCCCATAAAGGGGTGGAGCTTTAGTTTTTAGGGTATAAATGTATTTTCATACCGTATTATCTGCGGGAGAGCTTTTTGTTTTGAAGCTGTCTCCGCTGTGTGCACCTGAAATAAACTCATTTGATAACTGAATTTTTGTTGTAACATTTGTACAGCTTTCACAGTGGGTAAAAAGAAAGTGACAAAAACCCCTCCACCGTACAGTGTGCAGTAAATAAAAATACCATTGGTGGGGCATTTGCATGTCTGAGACAGACCGGCAACCCTGTCTTTCCCCATTATCACTTAGCAAACAGTGTTTCTACGGCAGCCATGGATTCTGGGTAATGACATGCAAATGAGCACAGTGTTACACACTGCGCTCATTTGGAAGCCGTTACCCAGAATCCCTGGCTGCGCTGGAAGCACTGAAAGCTGAGCTATAATGGGAAAAGACAGGGTTGCCGGCTCCATGGGGCTGCGATGGCCTGATAGATGTGAGCCGGGGAGTCGGCTGGCCCCCCATCCCCCATGCAGTGGGGAATGCTGCCTGGGTGGGGGGCAGGTAACGGTGCCTTGTCCCCTCCCAGGTAGCCAAATGGTGAGGGAGAAGGGGAGAGGGTATAAAGAGAGGGTCCTCAGAGAGGAGAGGCAGAGCGTGTCGGCCCCAGGATAGTGGTTGCCCGACAGAGGGGCGGCCGGGTGGTGGAGCTGCCGCGCCAGCCAAGCTCAGGATACGGAGAATGGATGAGGACTTTAGGGACCGCCTTTCAGCTGGAGCCCCTAGAACAGCTTGGCAGGCTGGAGGAGCCGGCTTTAGGGCCGGGCCGGCCAATGCCCAATCAACGCTGCCAAACCCCAGTTGAAAATCACTGATCTACCCATATGTGAGTGCCTCGTTTTCTGGACTGATAGATATTCTAATGTGTGCTCCATTTATTTTTGTCCTTTTCAAATTGGTGTTGTGTTGGACTTGCAAAGAACCCTCAACACATCATGCGATGATGTAATATGTTATAAATAGTAAGTCAGGCCTGCACATCACGCGGCCCCCTCCTCCTCCCTGCCGAGCCCACTCTCCCCGTCCCCCCGTCTCCCCCGCGAGCCCGCTCTCCACCTCCTCTTCCCCCCGCGCCCGCTATCAGGACTGCAGGGTAGGATTGCGCTCTAGCAGTGCGGCACTTCCGGTGCCTGCTCCTTGTTAGAGCGAGTGCGTGCAGTCCTGTCTGCTCTGCCGCCTCGGCTTCCTCCGCCGGCAACCGCAGGATACCAGCCTCTCCTCCCACCTGAGGGTAGTCATATGGGGGGGGGGGAGGGAGATGATGTGAGATACAGGGTGGCAGAGAGTGATGTGATGCGGAGGGAGTGGGTGATGTGAGATACAGGGGGGTGATGTTAGATGCAGGGGGGATGATGTGAGGTTCAGGGGGGAGAGTGATGTGAGATGCAGGGGGAGAGTGATGTGAGATGCAGGGGGGAGACTGATGTGAGATGCAGGGGGGGAGAGTTATGTGAGATGCAGGGGGGAGTGATGTGAGGTGCACGGGGGGTGGGATTTGTGTGGTGTGCAGGGGGGTATTGTGCGTGATGTGGAGGGGGAGTATTATGTGTTTGGGTGAGGGAGCAGAAGAACACGATTATATTTAATAGTAAATGGGTATACTACATATATCCATGCCTCCTGCAACTCCTATAAAAATAACAATTAAAGCATAGTAGATTAGGTTGAAAAAAAGACATATACGTACATCGAGTTCAACCTGTGTTAAATTTAGATGACAGACACTTATCCTGTCTTTGTATTTATAGTTTATTGATCCAGAGGACGGCAAAAAAAAAAAACCCCAGTGAAACATTATCCAATGATATCTCACAAGGGGAAAAATAAATTCCTTCCTGTCTCCAAATATTGGCAATCGGATTACTCCCTGGATCAACATCCTTCTCATGTTTACTTATTTTGGACATCCCTGTATACCTTTCCTTTCTAAAAAGATGTCCAACCTTTAATTGAAAATATCTATTGTATCTGCCATCACCGTCTCCATGGGTAATGAATTCCACACTGTAATTGCCCTTACTGTAAAGAACCCTTTCCTTTGTTGCTGGTGAAATCTCCTTTCCTCCCACCTTAAGGGATGACCTTGTTTAATTGTAAACTCTATTTTTTGGCACTGTGATTTCTTGAGGACCATAAGAAGTGTTATTGCACGAGACACCTTACCACCTATTCATGTGAATAAACAATAAAGGGCCATTTTGACTAAACAGTGTTACCCCAGAAGACACTTCCGGACGCACAGTATGGCCCTTTCACCTGACTGGGCTGTAAGGGACTATATTTACTGTACTAAGCCGTGCTGGCAGATGTCTTACGGAGTAGCACTGTTTAGTAAAAATGGCCATTAATGCCTTGCGGTCTGTCAGGCTGTATTAATATAGCATTTGATACACAACTTTGTTTCAGGTATGACCTTGATCCACTGTACGTTCGAATTTTCATTACATGTAAGGAACTTTTTCCAACAGGTTTGATGCCTCGGTTGAGTGTTTCAAGTTCACTGACAGTAGAACTGATGCATTTAAAATGGGAAAAAATACATGCAAAAGGTATTACAACTCATACATACAATTATAATGTTAAGTAACTCCACCACCAACGCTCATTGTTCCAAATAACCACTCTATTCTGTATATCAATTACAGCAAATGTGAGCCATATCTATGCAGCATAAATTGACACAATGATGTTCTAAAAAGAATGTTACAAATGCCAATCAGTGTTATTTTAATGCCAAACACCCCGTTTCTGGTAAATTGACCTCATATGCAAAGGAAACCACAACATTTTCAAGACCTATACCACAAGATAAACAATACTGTGGGTTTTAATAATAATAAATATGGCACAAAGAATAAGGGCAAAACAATAGGATAATGCTGCACTCCCCAAAATAATCAAATATAGTATAAATACCGGTGCTCCGGGTTCAGGAATCTCTAGGTGGGACTCCAAAATCTGATAGGAAGGAAAAAACCTGGGCACTGCGGATTTCTGCTTAAGAACATTTATTGTGAGCCAATGATGATGTTTTTGCCTCAAGGCCTTTCTCAAATGCAATTTGCCCAGGTTTTTCCCTTCCTACAAAGAATAAGGGCACATCTAATTAGAATTTGATACACCTCATAATATGTGCTTTATGCATCTCGTCCTTTATTCCCTTCTAGTACCTAAGTGTACTAATGGCAGTGATATTTTTAACGGGGTACACTCGGGTGATTAATGCCTTTTTACCTATATGTATTTGTAATCATTTTTTTTTAAAGTTAGTGTGTGGACACGGTGAGCAGAGACTTGGGAGGTGTTTGGTTTCCTCTGGTTGTTCTCCTTTGTCTGTTGTCACTGTGTGATGTCACTATGTGTTCAACAAGAGTTGGCACACACATCCATTCTAGCCTCTCTTTCTAAGGACAGGGTGGGCTAAGGTTAAGGAAAATATGTGGTTTCCAAACATTAATTTACAGAGAAACAAAAGCAGCAAAATATTTGCCTTTAGCATAGTAGATTAGTTTAAGGAAGCCAATTAAGATTGGAAAATTATTCTAAAAGGGTTGATTTTTGGTTGTGACATATAAGGGGGAGACTGCTTTGTTTTTATAGTACACAATGTGTTTGGTAATCCCAACACACATATGGCTATATTTACTAAGCCAAGGGTAGCCAACTCCAGTCCTCAGGAGCTACCAGTCGGTCAGGTATTGTCGTTATCCCTGCTTTAGCACAGGTGGCTCAATCAGTGGCTCAGTCGATGGGGCCACCTGTGATGAAGTAGGGATATCCTGAAAACCTGACCTGCTTGTAGCTCTTGATTACTGGAGTTGTCTACCCCTTGGACTAACAGATGAGGAGCGTAAAGAAAAGCGCTAGTACCCGGCTAGTAATATAATTAAATCCAGATTATAGACATCATGGGTGAAACCCTATTCATATAAACAATTGAATGAGTATATACATGAAGTCAACTCAAGGGACAGGTAATCCCTGAAACCAGGGGATAAGTGATATTGTCACCAACCTTCTATTTCATTGGGAACGTCCACTTCAAATGAGAAATGTTATACTCACAATCGCCCACTTCAAAGACTGGATAAGACGTGCAGCTGCTGACAAAGGATCCAAGTAGCGAAGTAAAAGTAGTGCAAAGTCAAAAGGGCTAGGAGAGGATCCAATGATGCAAAAAAAAAATGATTTAATGGAGACTCGAGGCATAGAGGATAGCCTCCAACGCGTTTCGAACAGTATGTTCTTTCTCAAGGAGTTGTACCCTTGTACTAAGCAGTCCACTGGAAGACACCTTATTGGGCCATTCAAGTCGGCTACAAGGTCTCTTCCAGCAGAGGATTGCTTAGTGAATATGGGCCAAATGTCACAACAGCCAATGTCACTCAGTGTGCCAGCCATCACAACACTGCAAGTCATTGCTAGCCACCGTATATACCTTTCACTCGTCCATACACAGTGCAGTCCACACACCCAGACACTGGGTCACTCGGTTAGAAAAGTCATCTTACCGGTCATATTTTCTCTGTCTTGTTATTGTGTGACAAGTAACGGACTTTTTATTCAGCTTTGGGAAGAAACTGAAGATTTGCTTCATTAGATGGGTGCAAATAAATGTCCCACCTTCCAGTGATATATCACATAGACCCCGTTCTGGTTCTGTTCTCAATTTACCCAGAGACAAATAGAAAAAATCTTTTACTGCACCCTTTCAGACAGTTACATCCGGTTTCCAGGCATGCATGTAGAATTTGGCTATAGATGGAGAATCAAACTCATGCCCCAATTTACTATTCAACTCAGTAGATATTAAAAATACATTACCAAGTTTTATACAAAATGGAAATTAATAAAACAATATGGGTTATTGTCCTGGAACAGGATTATATATGTTCTCATACTGCCAGCTCTCCCCGGGGAATTTTCCTGTTTTTTCCGGGCCCTGATGCAGCCAGGGCTGTGTACACTGATACATTATTGACACATTACCTCTTTACACAGCCACTAGCTGGTTGCCCTGGCAACCTCCCATTTCTCATTGCCATGAGAATGGTTTAGCCATGTTGTTCCCCTGCCCATTTCTGTTTATGGAATGGTCCTTTGACTCTTCCTGCTTGTCACAGCTTTGATATCTAACTAGCTGGCTTAGTGAGTACATGCTTCCTCCATTACACCCTCCATTACACCCCTGCAAGGCCGTCCTTTTTTACAGTCCCTCCCATAACAGAGCAGCTTCACACAGAGAAACCCTCTCTCATCACACATTACCATCTGCAAGTACCCTTTATATTTGTTTTTGACTCCCCCATTAAAGTTGAAGAAAATAAAAGGACTCTGGGTGCTCTCAAAAGGGGATGAGTTAAACCGCTGGACTCACTCACATCCCACATGTGATCCTGGTTCCAGAAGATTTATTGAGCCACATTAAACATTTCTACACCCGCCTGTCTTCAGACTGATTTAACTTCTTATCTTTGCAGAGGGATCTGATCATTTTCCAATATAATTTCTAACTTCATTCTATATTCCGTATTTTAATTAGTTACATGCTGTATATATATGTATATAGACAATATAGCGTCTTTATTATTCAGGCTTGGAATCGTCCTATCTTCAGAAACCACAGACTTCCTCATGGACTTTTTCTAAACATACTCTAAAAACATCAATCACGGACTTTAAAGCAAGGGAGACCTGCTTTAAATCCTCACTGTTCTCCAGGGCAGAGACTCATTGGGCTTGTCAAATGCACAGTGCTGCGTACGCTATCAGTGCCTGTCCCGGCTGACCCGGCATTTACACCTTTTTTCCAGGATCATACATTGAGCAAAACAGGTAAATGAAATAAATGGTAAATTTATTCACAGGAAAAGGCAGACACGCAATGTTACACAAAATGCATAAGAAAAGACACACTTATTGGGGGTCTGGGGGTGAAAACTATACTTTCCTAGGTGCAGGGGCTTCTAAATCCAAAGCTTACCCTGACAGGGACATAGCCTGAAATGTCCTGGAACTGGAATCCGCCTGCAATTCCAGATACCAGCGCTCCCCTCCCTCCAGAGAACTTGAATTTACTTGCTGGACTTGGTGCTTAGAATAATAATAATAATAGCATGTTCTTGTATAGCGCAGCTAGTTTTACGTAGCGCTTTACAGAGACATTTTGCAGGCACAGGTCCCTGCCCCGTGGAGCTTACAATCTATGTATTTGGTGCCTGAGGCACAGGGAGATAAAGTGACTTGCCCAAGGTCACAAAGGGCCGACACTGGGAATTGATCCAGGTTCCCCTGCTTCAAACTCAGTGCCAGTCAGTGTCTTTACTCACTGAGCCGCTCCTTCTCCAGAATCTACAAATCTGATTGGCTCAGGGGTTTATAATACTTCTCAGTTTCATTCACAAAACCCTGCAGCCAATCCGGGTGTGGGAATTTGAAGCCGGCAAGCGGGGGTGCTGAATCTGCCAAGGCATGTGCAAGGTTGCCACCTCAGCCACTTGCTATTCAGAAGCCAGATGCTGGGCTGGGCTCCTCCAAGTCTGGTGGGGCAAATGAAAATTTGGAGAACTTCCATTTATCCCGGGACGTGGGTAATTGAGCTCTTCCCTCCTGCCCAAATGGTCTTGACACCACAGATCCTCTGTGGCTTTCATCTCCGATGTCCTACTGGCACCAAGTTGGTAGCCCCAGTGGCTTGTCAGAACATTGGTTCTGAAAGTTCCAGCTCATTTACTGTACACAAAGCATATCTGTACGTAACACACTTTGTTAATAAAATATACACTTTAAAAACCTAAGCCTTTCTGGTGTGGGAAATAGACTAAAAAGTTGCACTTTATTTTTCACTCGCCATATGCCCCACACACTATTGCATAGACTTAGTATGGATTCTAAAAATCCCCTCACAACCATATACGTATGGTTGGAGCACCTCAGAACCCCTACACCAGGTCTGGGTGACCTGGCCCTTTACTGGGTATCCCCATTAACCTAGGGACCCCTTGACTGTTTGAAGGACACCTCACATCCTTATGCCCCTTTTACCTTTCTGGTCTGTGCTGAAGCAGGGAACCCCTAGTGGTGAGTCGCGAAAGCATTTTCAAGGGGAGGTACTGCCAGGACAATGTGCCTACATGTATCCAGGAATCACTCATGATTCCCGGGTACATTTTTGGGGTATCCAGTAACTCTGGACCCCGGCTACCTAGGCACATTCTGACAACACTTTCTCTGCAACCCGCCCCCCTGCCCCACCCCTCCCTTTGAAACTCATACCACAGCAATCTCTGCTTGCTGGCACTCCTGGAAAGGTAAAAACACATCAAATACTTTATTACCGAACATTACATGCTATGCATGTACAAACCCTGGGCTCAAGAGCTGACACTCTGGAACCCCAATACATGGATCAGAGGTAGCCAAACGGGCTTAACCCTTTATTGTGAGCCTGGTTACCCCTTCACCGTCACAGTGCCTTATATAAAAATATGTATATTATTAACCGCCTCCGTGCTTCCATCCATTCCTGTCCTTCGGCAGGGGCACGGGTTAACCCTATCCTTTCTATGCCCTGTCCAGCAGGACGGCTATGTGGGATTTCATCTTTTATAGTCAAAAACAGGCTCAAATTGACCAAATGATATATAAGGTGTTTAGAATTCCTCTCCGTGGCAGCTTCAGAGCACACCTGCTTTGATACACAGGTGATAAGTAGGCTGCAGGAGTTAAGTTACCCTCAAATAATTAAAACCGAAATAATGTGATTACCTGATAAGTGTGTGATCTTGTTTCTTACATTTTGGGCTGTAAGAATCTCAGAAGAGATCACTGCTTCAGTTCAACATCTGTGTCAATATGCAGATCACCCGTAACCTCCTCATCAACAATTTCCGGTAATATCTACAGTACAGCAAGCAAAATGTTTCTGGTGGCTGCTAGAAAGACAACGGTGGAGTCCTGAGGGATGCGAGGTTTAAAAACCTCTTTCTAAAACAAAATGCCACGTGATGCCTAAAGACGCTACCAATCTGCCAAGGTCAGACGTTCTCCTTACCCGATAAGTCCTGAAATGAAAGGCTTATTCATGATTTGTGCACTCTTCCTACACATCTCTTTCCTTAAAGCAGCAAAACGTGCAGCACTGCGCAATTTGTTTTTTTTAATTATGTTTGAATTTGGGGGGGGGGGGGTTTGGAGCTGAACGGTGTTCATTTCAGTTCCAGGACCCCTCTGCTCCCAGAGATACTTACCTCTCTGTATGGGGCGCCGGTATCTTTGTGGAGTTTAAATGTGCAGGTCAAGCAGACCAATAGGAGGCGGCACCGGATGGTGTCATGGCTTCCTACTGGCCCACGGGATGCGCCGTTTAAATGCCGCCGTTTCGTTAGGCGCACACGTTCCGTGGCTGCAAATACCGGCACCCTCTATGGAGATAAGTATCTCTGGAAGCAGGGGGTCCCCGGAGCTGAAATGAACGAGGTTCCTCTCCGGAGACCCCCTGCTTCAATAAAAAAAAGTTGTGTGTGAGCTGATCATTCGCATTTTAAGTGAAACTTCTTTGTCTTTTGTCACTTTTTTGTCACAGAAATTGTACTTGTAATGGTGATGTTTTTAATTAATAATCAAAACTATTTGCACTTCTATATTTATAGTAACTGAATTCCTTGTGTGTGTGTGTGTGTGTGTGTGTGTCAGTCAGTGTGTGTGTGTGTGTGTGTGTGTGTCAATAAGTGTGTGTGTGTGTGTGTGTGTGTGTGTCAGTCAGTGTGTGTGTCAGTGTGTGTGTGTGTGTGTGTGTGTTTCAGTGTGTCAGTGTGTCAGTGTGTGTGTGTGTATGTGTGTGTGTGTGTCAGTCAGGTGTGTTTCTGTGTGTGTGTGTGTGTGTGTCAGTCAGTCAGTGTGTGTGTGTGTGTTATTCTCAGGGTCCTGCCCCCCCCCTCTCTCCTGACTTGCCCCCCCCCCTCTTGCCTGACTTGGTGTGGAGGTACGGAGACATTTCTGTCTGAGCTCCCCCCCCCCCCGCCCGAAGCAGCCCCCTCTCTCTCCCCCGGCTGTGTCCTGCTGTGGAGCAGGCCTCCGGTGGAGTTACAGGGACATGGGGGCGTTCGACGGCAGCTCACTGGGGGCGGGGGGTGTCCTTGGGGTTCACTGTGTGCTCGGCAGCTCACTGGGGGGGAGAGGGTGTGCTCGGCGGCTCACGGTGGGGGTGGTTGCTCAGCGGCACGGGGGGGGGGCAGGAGGATACTCGGCGGCTCACTGGGGGGGGGTGCTTGGCGGCTCACTGCGCTCGGCGGTTCACGGGGGGCGGGAGGGGGTGCTCGGCGGCTCACAGGGGGGCGGGATGGGGTGCTCGGCGGCTCATGGGGGGGCGGGAGGGGAATATTTGGCGGCTCACTGGGGGGGGCTGGTGAGTCAGCGGATCATTGTGTGCTCGGCGGTTCACGGGGGGTGCTCGGTGGCTCACTGGGGGGGAGGGTGTGCTCGGCAGCTCACGGGAGAGGTTAGGTGCTTGGCGACTCACGGGGGGGTGGGTGCTCGGCGTCTCACTGGGGGCGGGAGGGGGTGCTCGGCAGCTCACGGGGGGCGGGATTGGATACTCGGCGGCTCACTGGGGGGGGGCGCGGTGCGGCTCACTGTGTGCTTGGCGGCTCACGGGGGGGGAGGGGTGTCGGTAGGCTAACGCGGGGGGGGGGTTGGGTGCTCGGCGGCTCACGGGGGGGCCGGGAGAGGGTGCTCGGCGGCTCGCAGGAGGGGGTGCTCGGCGGCTCACTGGGGGGGTGCTGGGCGGCTCACTGTGTGCTCAGCGGCTCACTGGAGGGGGGGAGGGTGTGCTCGGCGGCTCACGGGTGGGGGGTAGCTGCTCAGCGGCTTCGTGTTTGGCGGCTCACTGGGTGGACGGTGTTTGGCGGCTCAGTGTGTGTGTGTGTGTGTGCCGCTGCCTTCCTCCTCTCTGGTGACTCCTGCTGGCAACACTGACGGCCTCATCTGCCAGCAATGACGTCACTTCCGTCACCGCTGACTTCCGCATCAATCAACTGCATTCACTGCCAGGGAATTCTGCTGATGTGGTAGGTGACGCTAAAGAAGTTTCACTTTAAAAATGTAAAATCACACCGTGTTTTGCTGCTGTAATACAGATGTAGTACGACTCACTCTCTCCGGTACTGCGGTCGAAGAAGCAAAGGTATGCAGCGCCAGAGGCAGTGTCTGCCGCGAATGCACTGTGGGGGGGGGGGTCCATGCTTCCGGATAGGATCCCCCAACAGCGTTAGTCCTCCGGTGCCGTGATCACCGAGGTTCGCGTGGTCGCGGGTGGCAGCGGCCCCCGGACACAGCAGGAGAGAGGGGGGCAACATGGGAACAAAGCCTCCTGCTTGCTTACAACTAAGTAGAATTGCTTGAAATTGATCTCACAAGAGGGCTCTGTGATTGCCTCTGCTGACGTGTTTACTGCTGACTTAGCTAAATCTTGGCCTGTGAAAAGTAAGTATTTCCATCTGTGATTGTAAGCATGTCATGCATAAAGTGTAGTAGTTACTTTTCCAAGCTTTACAGCAGGGGCGCACAATCATTTTCCACTGTGCACACCCATCACCCCCCGCCCGTCCCTCCCCACCTCCTCCCACCTTCCCCCCCCCCTCCTCCCACCTTCCCCCCCCTCCCCCTTACCTTGGCTCTGACATCATGGCAACGCGGCTTCACGTGACCCCGCGGAGTCATTTGACACCTCATTACCATGGCGACAGGTCGCCAGAAGCTGTCTGAGCCAAGGTAAATGAAGTTACAGATGCTTTCGCCGCTCCCCCTGCATTTAATTTAAATGCCTTCGGGAAGTGCGCGGGGCCTCTAAAAACGGCGCGCCCCCTCCCCCACCGCAGAGAATCTTGTGCCCCCCCCCCAAGCTTGCACACCCCTGCTTTAGAGCATCATAAACTACATTTATTAAGCAACTGGTGAGGTCCCAACACTTTAAGGTCAAAGTGTTATAATGAGCATGTAGCGCAGAAATGCCGGGGGACCGCGCGAGACCTCTATAACACACTCCCCTTACCGCGACGCGTCGTCATGGTATCCCGGCATCAAATGACGCTGCGGGGTCACGTGATGTTACGCTGACCCTGTGCCAAACCGAGCTGGGGGGAGGGGGGAGCGCGAGTCGCAGAGGAGAGCAGGCAGGGGTGCGCACAGGGAAAAGTTTGCGCGCCCCTAATATAGAGGACTCTTTTTCCCAAAATGACGGCTGGGGCACATTGGGGCACTGAGATTTGGGACACAATTTGACGGTGTAGAAGTAGGAAATATTGTGTTCAAACTTCCAGCACCTGTTATTGCTGTGATCTTTCCAATCACTTACAGCCATGAGATAGATTCAATAGGGATATGACATCCTTTGGAGTGTGGTAGTGTCACTTATAAAGCCACAAGATAGCGGTGGAATGTATAGCTGCGTGTTTATAATTCCAATGTTAGCTTCTTACAATACACCATGTTCTAATGTCACCGGCATTCTTGTTATGTGCATGCTTTTTGCATTTAGTTTCTTCTTTCATGTTTTCATTTCCTTTAATAAATATCCTTTGTCCAAATGTGCCCCATGCCTGTCAATATCTGCCTCATGCTGGGGCAGATACAGCATGGACAAGCATGGGGCACATTTGGACATAGGATATTTATTAAAGGAAATGAGAACATGAAAGAAGAAACTAAATGTTTAGGACAATTTTGCACCTTTTACATTTTAATTTATTCTTGATTTATATATATATATATATATATATATTATTTTTTTTAAAGAGCAGGAAACTGGTTGTAGATTAACAAAAGGGTGCTAGGTTTTAGTCCCTTTCATATGAATAGGAGCTGGGCATGCTAACACATAGCACCTTTTTATAGGTCTGGACCTTAATGAGCGTACAAATGGCCCCACTTAAAAAAGTGAATATCTAAAAAACGTTAGAAAAGGTGTTTTAGTGCTTGGTGCTTTTATTTTAGAATTGCAAATCCTGTATATTCGGAGAGGTGAGGATTCCCTCTGCTTTGAGGACACAGTGGGGCCAGGTAGAATTTACATTTGTTTAATCTGCAAGTGAGAGTTTTGGCAGCCAGAATGTCCTACTCAGTCCCAAGGACTGCAGGTTGGCGAATGACAAAAAACAGAAGTGTAGGTAGGATCCACTCCTACATAGTTTAATTGTCCATGAGCTGCCCTTTAAATGCTGATATTGTTAACAGAACATAAACTTCAAAGCCGTCTTAAAGACGTGAACAATTAGCTCTTAACAGTGCTGTCTGCCTACCCTGTTGTCCTAGCTATGTCTTGAATTCCTGAATATCATGATTTTTTTTTTTTTTTGCACTTTGGGCTACAAACGCACACAAAACCATAGCAGTCTTGAAAATATAAAACATTCTGTCTTCTCTTTTGTAGTATTCAGCAAATAAAAATATCACTTTGGGAGCACCTTCACATGTCTCAGACTGGTCTGCATCCCTGCTTTTCACTTTTGTAGTTTGAAATAAAATAAATATTGCATGATAGGGCTAACACTCGTGTTTAGTTCCGTAAAATAAAATACAAGTCCATTTCTCTGCAACCCAGCATTGTAGAAGTGCAACAAAAATGTGCATGTAACTTATTTACTGTAGCACAGGTGTGGTTAATCAAACCTATGTATTTATTTACATACTTGAAACCGAGAGGTAACTTTCAATGTATTTCTTCCTGGTAAAATATTTTATAAATAAATAAAAATAAATAAACTTAGTTTACATATTTGAGCTTCTGAGGTCCCTTGGGGTTGCATCACACTATTTTTAGTTCTGTCCTGGGACCTCTTCTCTTTTCTCTGTATACACTCTCTCTAGGTGACGTAATAACATCTTTTGCGTTTAAATATCACCTCTATGCTGACGACACACAAATATACTTTTCAACACCCAACCTTACACCTGCTGTTCAAACCAAAGTTTCTGAATGACTCTCTGCTATATCATCCTGGATGGCCCTTCGCCGCCTTAAACTCAACATGGCTAAAACAGAGCTCCTCATACTTCCTCCCAAACCTGGCCCTACTACCTCCTTCCACATTACTGTTGGAACTACGATCATTCACCCAGTAGCCCAAGCACGCTGCCTAGGGGTCACACTCGACTCCTCTCTCACATTCGCCCCTCACATTCAAAACATTTCTAAAACCTGTCGCTTTTTCCTCCGCAATATAACAAAGATACGCCCTTTCCTCTGTTGCTCGACGGCTAAAACTCTGACTCAGGCCCTCATTCTCTCCCGTCTTGATTACTGTAACCTCCTGCTGTCCGGCCTTCCTGCCTCTCACCTGTCTCCCCTACAATCTATCCTAAACGCTGCTGCCAGAATCACTCTACTCTTTCCGAGATCTGTCTCAGCATCTCCCCTCATGAAATCCCTCTCCTGGCTTCCGATCAAATCCCGCATCTCACATTCCATTCTTCTCCTCACTTTTAAAGCTTTACACTCTTCTGCCCCTCCTTACATCTCAGCCCTAATTTCTCGTTATGCACCATCCAGACTCTTGCGTTCTTCTCAAGGATGTCTTCTTTCTACCCCCTTTGTATCTAAAGCCCTCTCCCGCCTTAAACCTTTTTCACTGACTGCACCTCTGGAATGCCCTTCCCCTCAGTACCCGACTAGCACCCTCTCTATCCACCTTTAAGACCCAACTTAAGACACACTTGCTTAAAGAAGCATATGAATAGCACTGTGGATATTCTGAACACATGATACATAAAGCTTGGCCCCCTGCAGACGCACTTACCAGAACTCCCTCCTACTGTCTCTGTACGTTCTCCCTACCTACCAATTAGATTGTAAGCTCCTCGGGGCAGGGACTCCTCTTCCTTAATGTCTAAAGCACTTATTCCCATGATCTGTTATTTATATTATCTGTTATTTATTTGATTACCACGTGTATTACTGCTGTGAAGCGCTATGTACATTAATGGCGCTATATAAATAAAGACATACAATACAATACAATACATCTCACTCCAGAAAGGATAAATACCATTTATGTCCATACACATCTATTTTTCATTTGCTCTCATAAAGGTATCAGGTATTTTCAGGTTGGGCTAAAGTCGCGAGTGGAGTACCTCAGGGATCGGTACTGGGACCCCTGCTTTTTAACTTGTTTATTAATGACCTTGAGGTTGGCATCGAGAGCAAAGTCTCCATCTTTGCTGATGACTAAATTGTGTAAGGTAGTAGAATCAGAGCAGGATGCAATTTTAATTAAAGCATTAATAAGACCACACACTGAATATGGCGTACAGTTTGGATACCACTCAATAACAAAGATATTATGGAACTAGAAAAAGTGCAGAGAAGAGTCACAAAATTAATAAAGGCGAATCTAACTTATGAGGAGAGGCTAGCTAAATTAGATTTGTTTACATTAGAAAAGAAGCGTCTAAGAGGGGATATATAACTACTGTATATACAAATATATTTGGGGACAATACGAGGAGTTTTCAAAAGAACTATTCATCCCAGTACAAAGAACACAGGGCCATCCCTTAAGGTTGAAGGAAAGGAGATTTCACCAGCAACAAAGGAAAGGGTTATTTACAGTCAGGGCAGTTAAAATGTGAATTCATTACCCATGGATACTGTGATGGCAGATACAATAGATATCTTCAAAAAAATGGTTGGACACCTTTTTAGAAAGGAAATGTATACAGGTATATACCAAATAAGTAATTAATTTATGTGCTCCTATGGTTCTAATGTACGATTTTCAGCAGGGTAAAAAATGTTGTTCACGTTGCTGTCAGTTAGTAATTTTGTTTATAATTGCTGTTTATGATTACTCTAATACACTGCTAATTTTTAATGCAGTGACAGTTCTGACTGATGACAATCCATCTCCTGCCCTTAGAAGACCTTTGTTCGTAGCTATTTTAAGCTAATTATATAAAAGAGCTTTATGGAAACTGCTAGCATCCAAATAAAATCTAAGTGAACCCACTATGAAAAATGCATGAGTACTATATTATCTTTGTTTCTGTTGTCCAGACCATCTACACTGCCTCTGACATACAGAGAAGTTACAGCATGTAAATATTTTATGTACGCTAAAGAGTTTGTGGGGTTTTTTTAACCTAAAAGCTATCTGCTAACACTAGGAGACATTATAATTAGCTCATATTATTATGCTTAGTAGCCATGCTGCAAAACTACAATAGGAGTTATGTGTACGACTTACAGTATGCAGTATATACCATTACACTGGTGTTAATGGAGGCATTTTGCACATGTATCTCTTCGCATCA
Source organism: Ascaphus truei (assembly GCA_036426205.1). Classification (NCBI taxonomy): domain Eukaryota; kingdom Metazoa; phylum Chordata; class Amphibia; order Anura; family Ascaphidae; genus Ascaphus; species Ascaphus truei. The sequence continues at coordinate 11,818,644 of CM071571.1, forward strand.
CTGTATCACGGAGAAGTAGTGCAGTGGTAATGCCCAACACAAAACCCAGTGCAGCGCCTTGTGACCTTGCTCAAGTCACTTTAACTCCCCGGTGTCTTGGACATCAAAAATACAGTATAAGTTATGCTACGCCCCAACTGTACCTATTTAGCAGGTTTCCGCCCACGTGCAAGATGAAAGGTGCACACCACCAGCCTAGGACATTTGGTCTCGGACGTTTTGTCCCCGCCAGTGTTTAGCCGCCACTCGCCTCGACGCATGGACATGTTTCCGCCATCGGTTTCGCCGCCAAGGTAAGCCCCTAACCTTACCCCTTACCCTAAAATCCCCGAATAATATCCCCTAATATTAACGCTACTCACTATGCTAAAAACCTTAACTTTGTACACTGTTTGTGCTCTATAAATACAATTATACATACATACATACTGTACATACATACTGTACATACATACATTACATAGATATATATATATATACATACATACTGTACATACATACATAAATACATTACATACATACATACATACATACAAATGCAAGTGTTTTATTGGTAAAAGGATCTTTGCATAGAATACATTGTTTTATGGAGCCTTCATAGAATGGGCTCACTTATAAGCTCTTGTACTCCTCAATGACAGAGGAACCAAAGTCTACCTTCACATGCCCACTGGTGCAGGCTCTCTCAGTGGTAGGAATTTTATGAAGAGCAATGTCTACGTATGTGTATACATTATTATGATATTTTTGGACTGAAGGAGTACAGTAGTTTAGCAGGTAATGCCTCGGAGCGGGTTTCAACACGCTTTGACCCCCCAGTGAAAGCGACCTTTGTGACCTTTAAATGGACCTATTTTGCTACCCAGGAGTCTGCACAGCACCGCACGGGAACCATTTAAAATCACAACCATATTAAAGCATCATTTATTTTTTCATCAGACATTTTTTGGGACCCGCCTTGAGAACACGCTGCCCATATGAAGGTTCTTATCAAGCAGATTTGTGAGGAAAATACAAGAGATTGCTTTATGTGCCATTGACCAACATTGGGTGGAGGGAATTTCTGTTTATGTAAGTAAAAATAATACTGTATATGTCAATGAACTATGAGTTTCCTCTTAAATAGGAACGGTGTGCTTACGGGGCACAAAACAATGCCACTATGAAGGATATTAATTAAACTGTGATACTCCATGATCCCACGGAAACTCAATGGGAATTTCTGTGTGATAGTGCCCTGATCAGCACTATTGCAATTGAATGTATAACCCCTTATGTATATACTCTGGTAGACTCCCATAGCTATTGTGCTATTACATGGGACCTGCAGGATATTCCCTTATCCAGCGAGCACCGGCAATTTACTTTGTCAACTCAAGTAAGATGTGTGCCAGATACATCTCCAGTGATAGACTCACATAGCACCTCATTTCTAAAGAATATACAACTGTAGGTAGCAAAACAGTATCACCACTTAGATTGTAAGCTCTTCTGGACAGGTCGCCACTTTGTTGCGCTTATCCCCATTGTCTGTACTTTTTTTTTTTTTTACTGTGTATTGTAATTTTGTAAAGCGCTGCATAAACGGTGGCACTATATAAATACAATTATACATACAGACATGCAGTACAACTGACTATAATGCCCTTCACTGTAAGAGAGTAAAATATATCAAGCAGACAAGGGAACAACCTGAATTTCCGTAGCGTCTACCCCAGTTGTGCGAAAAATACCGATAACATCATCCTTTTTATTTCTCTATCAAGTGTTGTAATTGATGTTCCGCGCAATGGGCTAAATGCAATAATTGTCATATACGCATTGAGCCAAATGTTCTATTAGGTGTGGCTTCATATCTCCAATAAGTGAATAAGTGGTTTATTGTAGACATGACTGAAATTTAATCTCACTGTTTTCCTGCGTATGGGAGAAGAATTCGGAAATGCCATTCTGACAGCTATACCTTATAATAACGGAGATACAGAAGAAAATCATGGCATTAATATTTAATACCATGCATTAAATTACTTTGCATCGCTGCTTATTATCTTTCTCATTGCAGTATACGGAAAAGGCAATGAATTATTGAAGACCAAGGCATTGTCCAATCTTTACCTTTAGGTTAAAGGAAACATTCTTAGCAAGATGGTCATTTGTACTATTGGTTACAATAAACATTAACTGACAGTGAATATAGAGTCCTATCATATAAGTTTAACGCACAAAATGAAAGGAACAAGTTTAAGAGGGTTAGATCTATTTAGTGCATTACAGGCATAATTTAGTATTTTTGCACTAGACCAGAGGTTCTCAGCCTTTTTTTGAGCAGGGCACTCCGGAAGGATTTGGAAAATTTCGGAGCACCCCTGTTCTCAGACCTTCCTCATCCCCTCCTCACTTACACACAACACACTCACCCTCATATTCACAAGCAGACACCCAACACACTCACCCACCCTCTTCTTACACACTCTGCATTATACCCACACACATTATACTCACCCTTTTATTCGACACACACTGCACATATATCCCCCTCCGCACACAGCACTCTCACCCTCTTTCTTAATAATAAACATCGTATTCACCCCTTCCCCCCTTCGCTTCTATTCATCCCCCACCCCACAAAAAGCACTAGCCTCCCTCAGCCCCCCCCCCCCCCATGCAAAGCCACTATTTCTTCCTTCTTTCCTCCCCTCCCACACACCTCAAACAGTTGTTTATTTGTAAAGCGCCAACAAATTCCGTAGTGCGGTACAGTGGGAGGGGGGGGGGGGTACAGAGTGACATCAATAACATAAACAGAATGACATACAAGTGAGGACAAACAAGCGCAAACAGATACAGAAGGGAATGAGGGGCCTGATCCTGAGAGCTTACACTCTAGAGCAGTGTTTCCCAACTCCAGTCCTCAAGAACCTCTAACAGATGCGATTGTAAGGATACACCTGCTTCAACACAGGTGGCTCAATCATTTTTTACTGAATCCCCGGTGCTGAAGCAGGGATATCCTTAACATCTGGCCTTTTGGGGGGGGGGGGGGTGGCATGAGGACTGGAGTTGGGAACCACTGATCTAGAGGGAATAAGGGGCAATACTGAAAAAAAAGGTAAAGTGGCTGCTCATTGTGGGATGGGATATACATCAGGATGGAGTATGGTCTCCTGGCAACGTGGGACGTGCAACCAGCTGAGTTTTCCCCCTGGGGCTGTGGCACCCCTAGCAGAGGGTCACGGCACACCTGGGTTCCCTGTGTATGTGTGAGATGCTGGTTATGTGTGTGTGTGTGTGTGTGTGAGATGCTGGCTATGTGGTATGTGTGTGTGAGATGGTGTGTGTATGTGTGTGAGATGGTGTGTGTGTGTATGTGTGTGTGTGAGATGCTGGTTATGTGTGTGTGTGTATGTGTGAGATGCTGGCTATGTGGTATGTGTGTGAGATGGTGTGTGTGAGATGGTGTGTGTATGTGTGTGTGTGAGATGGTGTGTGTGTGAGTGAGTGAGATGCTTGGTATGTGTGTGTGTGTATGTGGGAAATTCAGTGTGTGTGTTTGTATATACTGTGATAAAATTAAATAATTGTCAAGTGTACATCAGCCCATATCTCATCGTATTCTATAGGGGTTGATAAGTTGAAAGGGTATCTGTAGACGCCAGTTTTGTTTACCTATGCTTTCAAATATATATGTTTACCTTCGCATGAAATAATGTTCATTAAAAAAATCAGCATGTCTTTTGTAGATTGATACCTGTGTTGTGGTATACAGTATATAATAATTCTGCAGGGCTCACTGATTATCCCAGCTCACAGACACAATATCAGTGACCTGCGCGATCCACACGCTGAGGTCACTGGTGTTAGCTTAGCTCCTGTTTGAGCAAAATCAGTTTTGGTATAGCGCACTAGCTCCAGTCACTCTGTTCCTGGGAAACATATCAGACAACAAAAAACCACTACTAATGAGTATTGAACCAGTGCATTGGTAAATAACACCCACCCCAGTCAAAAAAAAACCCCTGCACTAATGATTCAGAGTATACATATAAACGTTTAATTGCTCCGGTAGTTGAAGTTTATATTTAATATATAAATATCTATATGAACTTACTATATATAAACATATAATATATAAAATAACCTCAGGGCCTTTATGGAATAGCTCCGAAGCGGCACAACTCTGACTTCACAGTACGATAACCATGTAATCGGCCCCCATATTGAATAACTCCCTTGACCTGACCCTGTTAAATGTCTTGTGCTCATGAGATTATGCTGTTCTATATACGCGCAGGAATCATCTTTCCTGCTCTAGTGGCTGCTTTGTTTCTGCTTGGATGACGGTGCGTTGAATAGGGAAGGGCAAAACTCCAGTATTGCCATTAGGCCCCAGTACCGGGAGAACAAAGGCCCCGTTCAAGTACAGGAAACTTCAGACAATTGGAGATTATACTTCATGCTGATTTATATTGTGTACATGTTTATTTGGCAGGCTGAGATGATCCCAAACATAAAATGCTGCTTTAAACAGAGCTAGCCGGAGAAACATGGTTCCTCTGCATGAATCCTTTCAGACTGCATTTTAGAACAGGAGCGGAGCTGACAGTGCAAAATAACAAGGGGGCCAAAGGTGCTTCACCATTTTTTCGCCACTGCCTTACCACTTGTCTTTGTCACATGTTTCTTTCACAGAATAAATATCCTAGACATACTGTAATATATAATACAAAAATACAAATGCTATCTTTATATACAACACAATATGCGTTTGATGCCAAGAATAGAGGCTATTTTACCATATTTACCAAGTTGGGAGTTTTAACATGATTTGTGCATTCACCTAACTAAGTCATTCCCAAAAAGTACTGGCTGTCATGTTAAATGTTTTAAAATACAAAGCCAAGATGCTACAGTGTGGTTGTATTCTGCATCTGCAAAGGTGACAATACATGTCTGTTTATGTCACCATTCGCACTTACTTCTACATAACATTGCTTCACGTTTGTTGCAGGACCATTAGAGATGGGTTAACAAGCACCATATTACATCAGTATAGACTAATACTGAAATAATATACATACATGTTTTTATATATTCGATATATATCTATATATATAGATATATTATATATATATAGATATATTATAACTGTGTGTATATGTATGTATGTATAAACCATCAATATATATGTGTATTATATATAGATTATATATATATATATATATATATATATTCTATATTATGTATGTGTGTGTGTATATACTATATGTATATATATCGTGTAGATATATTATATCTCTACTATATATATGTGTGTAGTATATATAGTATAGATATATATAGATCTATTATATATAATCTCTATATATAATAATATATATCTCTATATATCGCCCCTTTTCAAAGGCAAGGGTGTGTGTCTGCTGTGGTGAGGGAGTGCCCGTGGTTTGGGTGTGGGTGAGATGTGGTAGGGGTGCACTGTGGTATGTGGAAATGCTGTGTGTGTATGTGGGATATTGTTGTGTGTGTGGGGGAAATGCTGTGTGGGTGTGTGTAGTGGGTGGGGAAATTTGGTGTGGATGCGTGGGTGTGTGTGTTGGTGTGTGGTGTGTGTGTGTGTGTGTGTGTGGTGTGTGTGTTGTGTGTGTGTGTGTGTGTGTGTGGTGTGTGTGTGTGTGTGGTGTTGTGTGTGTGATGCTCTGTGTGTGTGATGTGATGCTGGTTGCCAAGTGAGAGTTGTCATCTGGAACTATGGAATGGTCCCTGGGAAGGTTGTGGGTGCTGCTGGGGTCGTTGAGAGTCTGTTCGAAAACAGGGACTGCACAGACGAGACTCTGTATATACTGACATGAAGTGAGGGGAGCTGTAAATATGCCAGGTACAGTAGTGCTTGAGTCTCCCGGCCTCCATGGTGCGTTACTGTGGCTATTGATGATGAGTTTTAAATTGCAAATAGATTCTGGGAAACTGGAGGGGGTAAAATGAAGTTTATATCACCAATAAAGGGCATATTTTATCGTGTAATCAATTGACATTGCACCGACAAAAAATTAAAGCACATTTCTATAGATATATATTATATATATATATATATATATATATAGGACAGTGGGCGACCAAATCAACAAAAAATTCTACCTTTTCGCCGAACAAAAAAACTACTCGCCACCTAGTACCAAACGTGTGTGTGGGCCAATAGGAGCTCGCCACGATGTTAATCCACTCGCCCGGGGCGAGCAAATGTATAGGTTTGTCGAACACTGTATATAGATATATATATATATCTATATATATATATATATATAGTGTGTGTACATACACTGTTTCGTTGACATCTGGGATCTTACTCCAGTGTCTCCTGCTTGTTTAGTTCCTTATACATAACACTAGAGAGTACCCTCTTATACCACCCTTGTTAATTGTTACACTAGCCTGCCAGCACCCACCCTGTAAGCAAATGGATGTAAGTTTATGACTGTCATCGCCTTGTAAGGTTTAATCAAATGCGAACCTTTGACAATAAATGTACAATCATTCCTTTAACAAGCCTGCCAGGAAATAAATGGACAGGCTGTTTAATATAGATGACACTGGCAGAGAGTCTTGCTCATTGTATGTATGTATGTCTATATAGCGCCATCCAGGTACATAGAGCTTTACAGCGGTAATACACGTGACATAATAATATAACACACAATGGGAATAAGCGCTTCAGACATAAAACAATAGGAAAAGGAGTCCCTGCCCCAAAGAGCTTACAATCTAAGTGGTAAGTGTGGAAAATTTACAGAGACAGGAGGAGGGTATTCTGGGAAGGTCGTCTGCAAGGGGCCAAGGTCAGTGCGTACGAGGTGTATGGTATCAGCCAGCGGAGCTACCCATATGCATCGTTACAGAGGTGTGTTTTAAGAAAGGTCCAAAAGGTAGATAGAGAGGGTGCGAGTCGGATATTGAGGGGAAGGGCATTCCAGAGGTGTGGGGCAGTCTGTGACTAAGGTTTTAGTCGGGAGAGAGTGTTAGATACAAAAGGGGGTAGAGAGAAAACATCCTTGAGCAGAACGCAAGAGTCAGGATGGTGCATAGCAGGAAATTAGGGCTGAGATGTAAGGCCCGTATATAGGGGCGCGGCTTCTGCGCCGTGCTGCGACGGCGGCAGCAGTTATAGTGGCTGTGTGTTAGCCAGCAGTATGCCTAGGGAGTGGCGTGCTACCGGCAGTGAGCGTGGGAGCCAGGCAATAGTGGGGAAAGACTCCGAAAAGTAAGAAGTATTCGGTCCGCTACCACAGTGTGTGTGGTGGGTGTGTGTGGTGTGTGTGTGTGGTGTGGTGTGTGTGTGTGTGTGTGTGTGTGTGTGTGTGTGTGTGTGTGTGTGTGGTGTGTGTGTGTGTGTGTGTGTGTGTACAATATGAATAAATAATTTATTCTCACAGGATGTCTTTTTTTTTTTTTTTTTTAATACATACACAACACACACATATATATATATGACACACACACACAGATATATATATATATACACACACACACACACACACACACACACACACACACAACACACACACACACACACACACACACACACACACACAAACACACAACACACCACACAGCTCCCAGTGACACACACACAGTGGACACCACACCACAGTCCCATTCCAAGCCTGTGTCACAGCAGCATGGACCGTACACACAAACGTGTGCGCCACTGCACGAGCATTCACAGGCACGCGGCCCTTCCCACTATATAACTGGCCTAAGGAGGTGCAGAGAGTGTTAAAGCTTTTAAAAGTGAGGAGAAGAATTTTGTAAGGATACAGGATTTTAATAGGAAACCAAGATAGGGAATTACAGCAGGAGAGATGCTGAGAACAGATTTAGGAGAGAGTAAGTGATTCTGGCAGCAGCATATATAATAGATTGTAGGGGGGAGACAGGTTCATTAAAGATGTGCGACACGCCCCCGCCATGTTTACCTCCTATACAGACAGCAACTAAGGTCAAGGCAAGGGAATCTTTAATGCCACTCCAGTTCACCTTCTCTGCTTACTTCATCTACTGCGTGTTTTTCTTTTTAGCATAACCGGAATTAGGGGAAATGCCCTCGGACATACAGTATATGTCCGTGAGCTAACTGGACAGCCCGGATGTTTCCAATTTATCCGAAGCCTCTAGAACGATAGGTCCTGCCATTATGTATGTACTTTTTATTTATATAGCGCCATTAATGTAAAACATATGCAGCATCACAGTCCCTGGCGGCTGTACCTAGCGACTATGTAGGGGAGGAGGTGGGGCTATTTATGGGTCATTCCTTCCCTGATTCTAGCTTAACTGAGGCTATGAAGTGATAACAGCAATTGTGCTTCAGGAACAGCACATCAAGCACAGGCTGACACTGCCTGTCATTAAGAATCACACCTACTGCTGGACATGACAAATGTTTTTAGTCTACTGGAAATTCTGTGCTCCAGTGTGTACATGCAATGTGCACCCCTGTGCCACATAAAAATGCTTCACACAAGCCAGGTGTATATGTGAAGAATAAACCAGTTACATGATGTCAGGGAGATACAGTGTATCCGCGACATGGAACATCATGTTCAACATCAACAAAGGGCATGAGCAGAGGTCCCTCCATCCTCCCCACACAGGCAGACACTCACCTCTTTGAGCTGCTCCTGCTCCTGTTTGAGACTGTCATACTCAGCTTCCAGCTCATCATACTGCTGCTTCAGGGAGAGCTTTTCCTCCAGCACCACCAGCCCATACTCTGCAGCCTGGATCTTCTCCTGGGTGGTTTCCCCCAGCTCCTTGGTCAGCCTTTCAATCTCAGCCTTATAGTCTTCCACAGTCTGCAAAACCTCCTCAGCAGCCATGGCCCCGTGTGATGGGTGTGGGAATGGATGGGCAGATGGGTGGGGGGGTGGGGGGGGGAAGAAGGGAGCAGATGAGCAGAGATGGGGTGGGAGGCTTGATGAATGGATAGCAGCTATGGTGAAGGCTCACACACAGTTCTGCAGCATCATGATAAGCAGACACACCATGGCTCCCATTCCTTCTCCCCCAGCCCTGGTCAGCTTACAATCATTGTGCCCAGATTGTCTCTCTTTTTTTTTTTTTTGCTTATTCATAGGCAGAAGGATGAAGAATTCGCCCTCTCTCCAGGGCAGCGTCACTGCAGTGTGAACTCTTCCACCTGCTCCCCCCTGCTGCAGCCTGGGAAATGGTGCAGTCTGCCAGGAACGGCCATCCATAACATTACTCCGGGGAAGATACATGTCCGGGGACAGGGGGGGACCGTCCAGCCATACGGATAACTGAGAGGGGGTCATACTAATATTAATAGCAGTAATTATTATTAACATGAATTAATGTAGTAAATCATTTAGGGTTTATCTTTAAACAATTATAATACAATGCATTTATTATTATTATTTTACTAAGGTCATTCAGAGTATATTCTAAAATAATAATATGTCATTTGTTATTATTGTTATTATGTCATTGTTATAATTATTCTAATTACCACTGTCTTCCAGGATAGCCTAATATTATTATACCAAAAGCTATATATTATTATTATTATTATAAGGAATAATTAGCAATGCTGTTTTGTTAAATTTTACACTATTGTGCACTTTTAAAGTTATATTTTTTAAAACACGTACTGTATGAGAAAGGGCCTTGGTAGTGGACACATCTGCAATAAATGTTAAAACATACAAAACAAGCACATTTTTTCAGTTTTCTGTGTGTGACTGAGATACTTAGTGATTGTTTAAAATATGGAAATTAAAAATAGTATTGTATATAGGATTATTTTGTGTTTTGCGTTGGACTTATAAAAAAAACTGATGAAAAAAACCACGGTCGGGGACTTTCGGTGACGTCAACCGGGATGGACGTGTAGAAGGGGTGCTCCGTGGACCCTCGGCAGTCTAATATATTTATAGCACCTTCCCCGAGACTATTCCGGTTTGAAACTACCAGCAAAAAGTAGCTAAAGCGGCAGACATGTCCAACAGGACGAAGAGACCCGCTAATCATGCGGTCACAAAGTATTTTTCACCACCGCAGCGTGGGTCGGGCTCGGCGGAGAAAAATGGTGCCGGCACACGCGGCCCTGAGGCCATGAGAGGCAGTCAGCCAGCTGAAAACCCAGAGATTGGAGAAGGAATTACCCCAGTATACCCGGAGAACCTGCTAAGTGACATGCATGAAAAATTACATCTTTCACTGCAAAAAGATCTTAAGGCTGTTCTGATCCGCCAGGGGGTCCCCTTCAGTGTGAATAAGCCGGTATCAGACCCAGGGGGTAAGATTTTAGTGGTATATGGCTCGCTCTCTGGGACAGCAATTGCCCTGATCAATCTGTATGCACCCAACGAGAACCAAACAATTTTTTTTACAGAGGGTAATGGAGTCTATTGAGCCCAATTTCCTGTCTTCAATGATTGTTGGAGGGGACATGAATACGGTATTTAATCCGGGGGAGGACAAATCATCTAAACCAAGCCAATCCCACTTGGCACAGACTCAAAAAAGGGGGGAAAAATTAAGAGATATCGTGAGAGAATTTCAGCTAGTGGACGTTTGGAGGACCCAACATCAGGGCCAGAGAGACTATACGTTCTTTTCCGCACCCCATCAAATTTATTCACGTATAGATTATTTTCTGATTACCAAAAATGTGTTGCAGGCCTCATTAAGCTCAGACATTGGACCCATAACCTGGTCAGATCACGCACCTATTGCTCTGACCCTTTCCCTCCCAATTACAAAATCTAATCTGTTTCACTGGCGGTTAAATGATTCCTTATTGAACCACCCAGAGATAGAGACGGAAATTAAAACAGCCTTAAGAGAATATTTTGTCCTTAATAAAGGTTCCTTCTGCTCCCCGACCATTCAGTGGGAAGCCCATAAGGCAGCAATTAGAGGTCATTTTATTTCTATCGCATCCCATAGGACAAAGAGTAAGTTGAAGCTCCACAAAGATTTAACAGATAAAATTATAAGACTAGAACAGCAACATAAAGCAAACCCGTCAAAAAAAGGTTATAGGATTTTAACTGCTACTAGAGCAGAGCTGAGGAACCTGCAACTAGATGAGGTGGAAAAGGCCTTGAAATGGACCAACCAAAGGTTCTATGATAAAGGTAATAAGGCTGAGAAATTACTAGCCAATAAGTTGAGGGGGCTGCGGACGAGATCCCATATAGCAGCAATTAAGAATAAGAATGGTAATATTATGTTTGTAACGGGTATTCCCTCTATCCCAATCACAGATACCGTGTGTGTGGGTGGAAACCTATGTGTTACCAGGTGTGGTGCAGTATACCTGTCAGGCTCACAGGAGGGCTGAGCCTCCGCCAGTGAGAGCCTGGGGTGAATCCTCTGGAACGTTCTCGGTTTCAGCGCCTCCACCTGTGAAGGGTTCTAGGGATGTAGAAGGTTGCCTACACAGGACCCGCATATACAATAACCACATACACAGGAATGTATATAACCACTTTACTGTAACGCAGAATAATCACACACTTATAATACTAATACTTCCCCTAGAGGGTAACTCCACCATGTAACTCAGTCCTCACAGTGTCTCTCACTCCACTAGGAGTGTACCTGCCCACCACCGTGTATCCCCACACCGTGTCCACAGCCTAACCCCTTTGTCCCGTGGTCAGCGCTGCCACTATATGTAATTATAATGAGTATGGTATACGTTGGTGCACTTATGGGAGTACCTGCCGAGCACTCCTGCACTCGGGCCTGCAAGCAACTTCGCAAAGGATCTGCCGCTTGGTGATTCCGTCTGCTCCTGTGTTTCCTCGCACGGGGTCCGCCAGGGGCGATCCCACCCTGGAGATAGTCTCTGTGGCACAGACTTGAGCCCAAGTCTCTTTTCAGGAAGCGCAGCGTCCGCTGTGTCCCTATCTATCACTGGCACTAATTTGACAAAGTCCCTAACCTAGGGCCTGTCCCTGTAGCACCACAAGCTGGGGAGTGAAGACCTATCTGGGGCCTAGGGGGTTACTGGCCTAATCCGTTCCCCTAGCTCTTCCCGGTCCTGACTGCTAATTAATACTCCCAGCACCTGCAGCAACCCACTGCACTAACTGTACCTGCAGCAACGCACTGCAACCTGCTTGGTACCTGCAGCAAACGGCTGCACACACACTATGCCTTCTTGTCAGAACTCACAGCACTGACAGCCGTGACACTGACAAGGCTGCACCTCACACGCACCTAAGGGCAGGGTCCCTAACCTAGGGGCCTTCCCTATGAACTTACCCACTAACCTAGTGGGGAGTGGGGCCTACCTGGGGCCTGGGGTTTCTCTGGCCTAGTACAGCAGAGCCCTGCTCTGTGTACACTACCTTCCCCAATCTCTTCATGGATCCAACTGACAAAAACCCTGTCTGCACACAACATTGTTGCAACTCTGCAGCATGAAAATCTGCCAGCTCTAGTGGCTTCAATGCTGCCTGTGACCAGGGTGAAAGTGCAGTCCCTAGAGGCTGCTGGGAATTGTAGTCCTTGGCACAGCTCTTTCCTATGGGGACCGCGTGCGCGATCTTTACTGCGCATGTGCGATGCTGTAATGGCCGCCGCTACGCTTAACTGCGCCTGCGCAACCTCCCAGAGCTCCGGCACACTGGCGATGGCCACCGCTACCCTGGCCAACCTCTGAGCATTGCGCGAACCTTGCGCCGCAACCAAGATGGCGGTGCCCGCCGGGAGAAGTCGCCGTCCCCTTCCCCCACTGCCACAGGGGTAAGGCAGGGGGCAAAGGAAGATCAGGGGAACCGGGGGTGACCCCCTTACATGTATAAGGAAAATGAAATAGCACAAGAATTCACCAGATTTTAAACAAAACTATATAACCTAAGGCCTCACAAAGGAGAGTCACAAACCTCAAAGTTGGAGGCAATTATGAAATATCTAGACGGTTGCACTTTACCACTGCTAACCGAAGAAGAGATTTTAGTATTAAACGCCAAAATAACGCAAGAAGAGATAGCAGAGGCGGTGAAAACATTAAAAATATCTAAGGCACCTGGCCCGGATGGCTTCACCAATGTCTATTATAAGAAATTCTTACCGATACTCTCCCCTCATTTATCAGAAATGTTTAACTATTTCTTGGAGGGCAACCCGATCCCTGCATCTATGACTACTGCAAATTTAGCGGTCATACACAAAGAAGGAAGAGATCCGATGCAATGTGGTAGTTACCGTCCAATTTCTTAACTAAATAGCGACCTAAAAATATATAGCAAAATTCTGGAAAGCAGATAAAATTCCATTCTACCCAGACTAATACACAAAGATCAAGTAGGGTTTGTGGCGGGGCGACAGGCATCGGACAATACCCGGAAAATAATTGATATAATTGACCATGTCCAACTTACTGGTACCAAAGATGTTCTACTAAGCCTGGACGCAGAGAAGGCGTTCGACAGAATTGATTGGCAATTTTTAGATAAAACACTCCAGAAATTCGGATTCAAAGATTCCTTTTTAGACGGGGTTCGGGTACTTTACCAGAACCCAACGGCACGGGTCAAACTGCCGGGAAATAACCCAGATAGGATAATAATTAAGAACGGCACGAGACAGGGTTGCCCATTATCCCCTCTCCTCTTTGCTTTGATGATTGAACCATCGGCAGCGAAAATCAGAGAAAATTTGAGTATAAGAGGTATAGAAATTGGTGAAACAAATTATAAAATTTCTCTGTTCACAGATGATATTATACTGACACTAGCGAATCCTCAGACTTCTCTTCCAAACCTCCATAAAGAATTAATTGAATTCGGGAGAATATCTGGATATAAAATTAATAACGACAAGTCTGAGGCCCTAAATTTAAATCTGTCTGACCCAGAGGTCAAACCACTAAAATTGAATTTTGATTATAGATGGAGTTCCACATATATAAAATATCTGGGAGTGAATATGTCCAGGAACTACCAGTTATTATACCAACATAATTACCCAGCCCTGTTTGACAGAATAAAGAAAGATTTGGCCAAATGGGAAAAGTACCAAATTTTGTGGATAGGGAGAATGAGTTCGGTTAAAATGAATATTCTCCCTAGATAGCTATATTTTTTCCAAACCTTACTGGTCCGTGTACCGGATGTGGAATTAAAAAATCTCCTAAACAAAATATTTTATTTTATCTGGCAGGGCAAAAGACCCAGAGTAGCTAGATCAGTATTAATGTCTGCAAGGACGAGAGGGGGACTGGGGGTCCCGGACATTACAAAATACTACCAGGCCGCCCAATTGAGACAAGCAGGGCCGCCAACAGAAATCGCGGGGCCCGGGACAAACATTTTCAGCAGGGCCCCACCCTCCCGTGTCGGCGGTATTGCCCGCCGCCCCCCCCACATTTCACACCTCACGAGCCCCCTCTCTTTCCCCCCCCATCCCATGTATTTCTCTCCCTTCCGTCTCACCCCATCTCACTCTTCCGCCTCGCATGTATTTCTCTCCCCTGCGTCTCACTCTTACTCCCTCTTTTCCTCACTCGCCCCTCTGTCCTCTCCCTCCTTCCTGTACTCCCGCACCTCCTCACCGGAGGAACGTATCCTGTCCTCCCCCTCCACCCCGATTCCCCCCCCCACAAGACTTATCGCGCAAAAGCCTTCCCACCCCCCAATGTAAAAACTTCCCACCCCCAATATATACAACCTCCACCCCCACAAATGCATACAAAAACCCCACCTCCCAATACATACATACATATACTGTACTACTAACACACCATTCAAGTATATATATATATTACTTATATATATATATATATATATAATATATATTCTTATATATATATAGGAAAAGAGAAGAGAGCGCCGCCCATAGTGTATAACTGTATATTTAATAACGGAAGAGGGGGGGGGGAGAAATCTCACTCACAAGGGTAAGGAAGTTAAAGCATGTCGTGAATAAATCACCACCATCCGGTTTCTTTACTTGTCTTTGCCGTCTCTCTGATGTCTCTCTGGATGTAGACGATCCGTGTCATCAGGATATTATCCAAGCGTGGAAAAAGTAAACCCATCGGATTGGAGTCCTCAGAAGATCTCCTTGCGTATGGCCTGTAGCTGGTTACACACACGAACCGGCCTGTTCCATGCGCAACGTGTGACGTATGTCCGTGACGTAATGCGTGATGCGCTTCCTGACGCGTTTCGTCACTCTCGGCGACTTTTTACAAAGTGATGGGAAGGGGCTGACTCGTGCAATATATATACAAATTCATGTCCTGACAACCCCTAAAAACAGCTGAACGGATATTACTTGAACGAAGGCTTAATCAACAGTTAAAAACCACGATATGGCTATATCACACAGAAATAAGAATTTGTATATGATCATGGCTTAAATGTTTTGTGTGGTGTTTATAAGAGATAGACACTTAGTGATATACATTATATTAATTAAAGTGTCACTAACACTACAGGAGATTGATATATTGATTGTATATATATTATCTCTTAATAATTAGAACTATAAATCAATTGTAATAAAAATATATAAAATATATAAAAATTACCCCAACCCCGAATACATATAAAAATTACCCAACCCCCCCCAAAACATATACAAATTACCACAAGCCCCCCAACACATACAAAAATTACCCCAACCCCCTCAATACATATAAAAATTACCCCAAGCCCCCCATACATAAAAACTACCCACCCCCATACATAAAAAATTCCCCAACCCCCCAATACATATAAAAATTCCCCAACCCCCCAATACATATACAAATGTACCCCAACCCCCCCCAATACATATAAAAATTACCCCAACCCCCCCCCAATACATATATATATATATAAATCAGACTTACCTGCAGGGGGGGGCGTGCCTGTGCCTGCGGGTGGTGGCGGCAGTGCTGGGGGGGAAGCCGATGCTGCGGGGAGCCGATGCTGTGGGGGTGGGCTGTACGGGGGTGTCAGGCAGCTGCGGAGGGGTGGCGACGGCCATGTCCTGGGGGGTGCTAGCGGTGCGCGGGGGGGGCCCGGCTCTGGTACACAGTTGCCGCCGCCCCGCTGCAGGCACCCGCTGCTCCCGCGTGCAACTCGTTGTTTCTAGGGTGTGGCCCGATGCTGGCCCGATGCTGCGGTGGGGGGGGGGATTGGCAGGATGGCCTGGTGGCAAGTGGGGAAGGGGGGGGTGGTTTTTGGGGCCCATGCCTGCGGCTGGGAGGGGGGGTACCGTGACGGCCCGGTAACTGCGGGAAGGGAGGTGGCAGTGCTGCGAGGTGTCTGGCGGCTTTCCACAGCAATTGCCGGCCCCACTGCACCTGTCTCACGATGCTGCTCCCGCGCGCGCTGGGACTCCCTCTCATGCCGGCGTGCCGGAAGCTTCACCTACTTCCGGCGCTGCCAACAAGGAGCCCGGTGCCGGGTGCAGCGGGTTTTTTTTTTTTTTAATTAACTGGCGCCCGGCCGCGCAGACGTGCGGACGGCCGGGCCCCCCCTGACCCACGGGGCCCGGGACGCCAGTATCCTTTCTCCCCCCCTCTTGGCGGCCCTGGAGACAAGTGGTGGTATGGAACGCCGAACCAACCCAAAATTGCTGGCTAACAATAGAAAATCAATACGCTAAAGCGCCATCTCTGCCAACCAGTCTCTGGGTTGCCCAGAGGGACATGCAGGCTAAAAAGTTTGAACTAGGCGCGATGAGACATACTTGGGAAATATGGATAAAATACAAATTTAAATTTAAACTCTCATCCGCCGCGTCACTACTTACCCCGATTGTAGGCAATCCTAGGTTCCCACCAGGATGTGATTATAACCAATTTGATTATTTAAAAAAAAAGGGGAGTCGGGGTGAATGCTGACCTATTGAGCGAGGGGAGGTTTTTGAGCTATCAAGATTTGCGAACCAAATACAACGCACCAGAATTGGATATGTTCAAATATCTCCAGATCAGGCACTTTATTCAATCACTTTACCCAAAATTTGAATTCCCCCCTCTCACGAAGTTTGAATTGCTATGTAGAAATACTTCAAAACAAAAAGGGATTAATAACTACAATATACGCTGAATTGGAGACAGCTTTAGAACAACCGGACCACGATTATATGCTTAAATGGGCAGCAGAATTAAATATAGAGATCGATAGAGAGGACTGGGAAAACATTTGGGAATTAGCAGCAAAAACCTCTATATGCACCACAACCAAGGAAAATATATATATAATATTATTCCATTGGTACCTCACCCCAGTGAGATTGAAGCAAAATTACCCTCTGTCGTCGGATCTATGCTGGAGGGGATGCGGGCAGAAGGGGGATATGTGTCAGGGCGTGCTCACCACAAACGAGACGGGACCGCGGTGCTGAGGTGGGATAGGATATAATGCCACCCACAGCCACGAGGGCACGTCTTGAGAGTAGAGTGGTCTGGGAGTCCGGATCGGGGCAGGAGAGGTACGGATGGTAGATGGTGCTGTTTGCCAAGTCCGGGGTTAGAGAGAGGGA